>PNEQ01134333.1:17245-39691 GCA_003012365.1 Medauroidea extradentata | reverse complement strand
ACAGGAGTAATTGTGTGCATAACTAATTGTGTTGTGAGAGTTCTAGTTGATTACTGTTTTGTGTATTTCATAGCTTTGTGAGCTATTAAATCCAGTACTTAATTTAACTCTTTTATTTGTAATTATAGACCTCTATCCCAAAGAACTCATGGGAATTGCCCACATATAAAGTTTGTGCTCTCCAAACTTGTAACAGTATATTTATATTCCAAAAAATACACACTCTTAATCACAAAAATAATACTGTATGCATTAATTCTGGATAAGCTATTTTAAAGTTAATATAGCTACTAACATTTTTTAGTTAAAGCCACTCACATTGCATTTTATGAGTCGCAAAATTTTGCTATTGACTGAAACATACACATGTGTGGCTTCAAAGAACTCAGTAAATTATTAACAAAAATGCACTAAGATACAGGCAGCACAGTAAAAAAGAAAAACATTATGTAAAGATTGGACAGTTGATCGTAGGAAATGATAACTGTGTGCTAGGTTCCATTAGTGTATCAACATACAGAGTTTTTTTACATTATTTATGTATTCAAATACGTTTTGTTATTCGTCTGTGAACAGTTGTAACAGTGTAAAATAAAATTTAAACATTCGCTGTTGAATCACATAAAGTTCAACTAGCAACAATGTTATGAAAAATTGTGTAGTACCAGACAGTTCTGTTACTTTCGAATTTCTTTGTTCATTATATACAAACCCGAGGATAAAGTTCTCGTAATATTTTATAATTGTGATGGCTGTTAAACAATTAATTCGAGTTGTTAATTTTATTTGAGTAAAATACTGAGACACAAAAATTATACATGTTAACAGTATGTACTAAGCCTCTTACATAAAATTCAACAAAATTTGCTCTAAATTAAATTAAACTGCCTCAAATTAATTACGTGAAATTATTAACATAACTAGGCTATATTATTATAGGTTGAAACCATGTAACTTAAGCCTTAGTTTCTTGAAGCCTTCGTTTCCTTAGTCTTACCCTAAAAGTGTTCTTTATTTAACCCATCTAACAAGGAAAAGTAACTCTTTATGATCAAATGTATATTATTTATTTTAAAAATTACATTTTGGTCTTAAGAAAATGTGATATTTATTAATGTCATATACCGGAGAAGCGCAGATAAATATTTATATGTGCCTACATTTGTGTCATTAGTTGCTTCGTCTATACAAACGGAAGATAAAGACTCGTCTGATTGTGCCTAAAACAGAAAATTACGTAAAATAAGTTAATATTTCGTAGAGTCATTTTTCT
The DNA here is from genome assembly GCA_003012365.1 of Medauroidea extradentata. Taxonomy (NCBI): domain Eukaryota; kingdom Metazoa; phylum Arthropoda; class Insecta; order Phasmatodea; family Phasmatidae; genus Medauroidea; species Medauroidea extradentata. The sequence continues at coordinate 38,418 of PNEQ01134333.1, read as the reverse complement.
AGCATGAAATTATTAATGCATTTATAGAAATAAAAAAATATTCATTTGTGGCAACGTTCGAACCCGAATACATTCGTTAGCTAGCAAGCACGCTACCGTAGCACCACGAGTACTATGTGAAGCGAAGTCCAAAAATATAATATTTATTGTAAGTAAGGTGCAAAATCCTGTTTTTAGATTATTACGACATTTCCTTTTGTGTTAGGTCGAGTTAGTCACACTAACATAGTTTCTGCTAATATTAAGATTATTCTATCATGCTCATTAACATTTTGAATCCCCTATTTATCACAGAAACTCATATTTTGTAAGTCGAGATAGACATTCGAATAGCCGCCATCTTGTCGACCAACGGTGCTCACTTCGTACACTTATTTCGTATACGAGTTCGTGACAGTGGAGCATACATCTTTTCAACTAGGCCAGTTCGTATGCGAATCTGACCATTCGAAACGACTTGTACACGAACGCTCGAACTGTGTTTTCCAGCATAGGCCCCCTGCACGCCACGGCTATTGTGCGAGCAGCGTAAGCTGATACAGCAGCGGTAAGATCAAAGGGGTTCAACATGCATTGTGCTGCTCATGTTACCTTTTTGCGACACGCGGCGGCCACCTGCATGACTATCTCGGGTTTCATAAAGTAATCGAATGACAGCAGATATAATGGTCTAGATTATTCCTGTGTGTACTCTCTTCTGCGGGATGGTGCTCGACCCTGATTCGACATTCTTCTAGGAGCTTTGAGGTAAAGACTTGCCGCGAGAATTACAGATTTTAGATTAAGGGTATAAAAGAGAGCTGCGGCATTGCCGGCAGGCATCCGGTGTGAGTTGTGGCGATAGTGACAAGTTGCGAGAAGAATCTAGGAGTGTTCAGCGAGATTGTTTGCGACAACGAATAGTGCGATCACGGAGTTCCGGGGCCTCAAGAGGACTGTCGGTGTGTTCTTAGTTAGGACAAGGGTCCATCATTTGTAAATGGTGAGAGAGACATTTCAAGTACAGAGATTTTGTATTGATGACTGCGATTTTTTATTTAGTTTTAATAACCTTCATGTAAATAGTAGTTATTTGTGTTGTTTCAATTTTTATTTAATACCAATGAGTGAAATAGACATTATTTTGGTGTAGACAGTTGTACATAAATTAGATTAGTTTTATTTATTTTTTATCAAAGACATCCATCCCTCAAAGTACGTAGTCCCAATTTGTAACACATCCAGTCTTTGACCACGAAACAGAGCTGCAAATGAACTCATAAGACATTGAAACAAGTTGGCGCAAAGAATTTTTTCACGAAAGATCAGCGGTCCGACTGACGGTATCTGGTAACACGCTGCACACAAGTGCATGAACATTACTGTAACGCTCTCTCCAGAGATATCGCGTAGTTCCATGACACCACATTCCCCGGACGTAGTGTGCGCGTCCCAAGTTTGTACATGCACATACTGTGCATGTTGTAATGCGACGTGCACTCAACATTCTGCTGCTAACGTTCTTCTACTACCCAGAGTTCCTTGGTGCTTGGTGCTTGGTCGTGCACAGCACATAGCAGAGGTCAATGTTGTATCTAATCACTGTTCAGCTGATGAGTTTTAAAAATAGTGTAGCTATTTCTAACTAAAATTGTCTACGACAGTTTGTTTGGAACGATACTTCCATAACAGAAACTTGTATTTTTAGCATTTTTAAACTTACAAAAAGTAAACTTAACTGTAGTGTCAAGGCGTGGGCATACCCAAGAGGTTGGTTTTAGAGGTTCAAACGTCATATTTTTGTACCAATAAAATATGACATTTCACAGCTCATAATAGTTTTACCAAAATGCAGCAACAAGGATAATAATAACGGAATTAGTTATTATATTCAAGAAAGACAAAACAAATACGGTTGCCTTTAAAATGTCTTAAAACCCCCGCCGATGTCTATATTAAGAAACGCCCGTCGTCACGGGGTATGCGTAAAACGCTATACACGATGCCAAGACGCGGAACAAGCACATCACCCGAACCCTGGGTTGAATTGCCAAAAATGTTGGTGGCAAAATTCTGTACATTTTCCATTGTGCACAATGTGGCAACACAGCACGAAGAAAATATCTTCTTGCGGTACACGTCCACGTATTATTGTATGTATGCTGCGTCGAGTAAATGTAGAATCATGATTGGACTTCTCGGGATTTGAACCTGCGTCCTAATATGATGGTCAGAACAGTGGTAGTAAGTTGTATGTGTAGCGCCGGAGGGCACGTATTCCGTGCTGTGTTGCCAAACTGTGCACGTAAAATGTCATCGTACATGTCCGTCTCCAATTCAGCACAGGAATTGCGCGACGTGTGTATTATAACGGTAGTTTCTGGACATCCTGTATGTGCTCTGTAGTACGGGCCTTCCCTCTGGCGCTGAATGTGAGGTCACGTGGGTGCTCTAGTGCTAGGAGAGGGTGCCGGGGACTGCTGCTGCTACAATGGCGCGAAGACCTATGCGATAAATCACGCCGCGGGGGCGCAGCTGCCCCCAGAGCAGCACCGCGCACAACGCCCCCCTACAAGGGCGACAGAGGGGAGCACGTGGCATCCGCCATTCGCGTGCGTGCAACCTCTATGCCATTCAGGGCCGCGTCTGTGGTGAAAAAAAAAAAAGGGGGGGGGGCAAGAGGGGCATTTACCCTTGGCCTCACTTCTGAATTTAAACAGTTGAAATGAACTAGCGTTTTATTATAAGTGGCACAACTATACGAAGTATTCATTTAGTTTTGTAAGAACTGCATTTTTGCTTTGCTCGCATATATATCTGTAATATTTCTGTGTGAGCTGAATGCATTATATTGTGGTACTCGTGATTGTAATGTTTATGTTAGTGACTACATGCCAATGCAAAGATAAATATGCAATACGGTACCTTAAAATTTATCACTTCATCTAAAAAAAGCGGGGGTGGCGATAGCTCCGGACCTCGTATTCTCATAAAACGGCCATGACGCCATTCACTGCACGCTCCCTCCCTGTGCGTCTGTACACAAGGTTTCCTCAAGTTTCGCACAGTAGTGAGACTTACGTTCAGCTTATTTTAAGTTTTTATATAAAGTAGTACGACGCTACGAAAGCAACACTGTGAGAGAAGTGGCTAACTAATCAGACGCTAGATCGTTGACGACACACACGGCTGCTGTAACGCAGCTGGAGTTGTCGCTTGAGAATAGGAAGAAGAGCAATGCCAATGTAAAAAAAACAACAGAACTGGACGTAAACGTGAAAGAAAAATTTCGGCAAGACGTCCAGTTTATATCAATCACGAATTCCATTAACATACGTATGCTTCCATTTTTGCTGGAAAAGGCCACTAGGACATGAAACGCCCCGCCGCTGTTCCAGTATCGAAGAATCGAGCGACAACATTTCGCATGCGGCGATCGCATACCATTTTATAAGTGTTTAGTTGATAACATAACGCTAAAAACATAATTTTAAATTTGCACGTCCTTGAAGGTCAATAAGGAAAAACTATGAAACGACGAACCCAGATAATAATATTAGCCATGAGCAAATACAATTTTGAATTGATGCTTTTAGAGCTGAATTACGTACCATGCCCTCTTAAGCTGTGAATAATTGTTGACAAGGTCCAGTGTAAGGCAAAATAAAGATGGTTCATTATTATTATTATAGATGTGTGAATTTCGCGTGTTAAGTCGTCCAATTACATAAATGGCAGTAAAGTATACGTTCTTGGCGTCAAACTTGACCAAGAATGATCTTTCAAAGAGTTGTGCAATGGGTGCACATGACTGGATGATGATGTTTTTCTACATTACGCTACTGAAATGGAGTATGTCCAAAAAACTTCATCCGCCCTGACCTAGAATATATCCGCAAAATTCACACATCTATAATTATTATTGTATAGGCTATTCACGGTAAATGGAGCACTATTCTGAGGCTCTATAGTTACTTTCTCCCTTTCAGTAAATTTGTATTATTCTGCTTCATTGCGTGTAATACACATGGTGTGTATATTTCACTGTACCCAAAAAAATTATGTCTGATTTCAAAATAAAATAAACTTCTTGATAATCGTGACTAGAAAATCTTCAAAAGTACTCACTTTTGAGTGAACAATAAGTAACATAGCAATTGATTATTTATATATGTCCGCATGACTTGTTTATGTTTAGGAATATTGACGTTTGTTTGTCTTTGTATACTTAAGTATGTTTGGCCGTAGACGCCTCGAGTCGTGTTATTTTATTACATGTTCCTGTTTTTGTACTTCATATTGTAATATAATTTATCAGTGGTAATGGTCTCCAGGTTTCTACCTATGAAAGTAGTTTCACTTGATCACCATCGCGTACTGTGACCTGGTTTGCCGTGCTATCGATAGTGACTAGAGGTTGTAAAATTGGACAAGAGAAGTGAGGTGTGGGAAGTTTTGGAACGTTAAAAAAGAGAGGAATGTCCGAGAAAAAGAAAATAACGGGAGCTAAGTAAGACGACGGAAGGGATTTTCGACGAACGTAGCCTTCGAGAAGGACGACGAAGCTCAATATGAAGAGGTCTACCAAGAAGTCCACTGTATCAGTAATGAATTGATACCGGATGGAGGCAAAACGCCGAATGCAGTGAGCTTCCCGTCAAGAGCTATCGTCGACGACTATCTTCGACGAGGTCCGCCAGGAGGGTTGTCGTTCGGGGCCATTGTCCAGGTTCTGAGGGCCGTCTGCAGAGAGTTTCACCCTATCGCCGGTGACCAGGGCTAGTTTCGCACCATCCAGAGATACGAATTCAGGCCCTACTCCGTCGTACTGCCCAGCCGACCCAACCTGTTGTCCTGTACAACTGATTCAGCCATCCCAGGGGCGACGTATTTCAACTGACGAGGTTTCCCAACCGTAGAAGAAGACGCCCGGTAAACGATGGCATCCAGAATTTACCAATTACAGTTACTCATACACAACACTAGCCATCAACAAGCCTAGACAAATATTTAGAACTGGAGTGCCTACATATTTCTCGCATCGCATTGAGCTACCAATTGATTAAACCCACACGTACCCGCCGTGTAACGTTATGGTACTAACTGAAAAGCCAATAGTTACTTAAACAGTCATATCCAGAATTTAAAAGTCGGTCGCTAACGCGGTAAACCAGATCGTGAACCCACATATTTTGAATGGTCACACCATCATCACTCGTTAACGAATGATAAGCGTCTCAAACACACTTTGCTTCTTAAGGTAGTCTAGTTTTACCTGGTATGGTTCCCTCCGAGCAAGCATTACCACTGAGTAGGAAATGATAAACATAAAAGGTCAATTAAAATTATAATAAAAAGAAACCTCGTGTTATTGCTCTCTGGGAATCGGGCACGTTTAACTCCACTGAGGCACAAACTGTGTTCTCAGACACAGATTGTATTTTCTCTTGCTTTTAAATTAGCCCTCAAATTAACTGTAAGGTAAACAGATAGAGGACTTAACATAACATTATAAGGAATTAAAACCAGGAAAACCTTACACAATTAATAAATGCAGCTCGGAGGACTCAATACTTTTTGTATACTGTACATGTTTGATGTGGTTTAGCAGCTACGTTTAGTCTCCATTGCGGCTAACATTACAATATGAAAATACATAACTGATAAACTTTGCTGAAGTTAAACGTAACAGAATATACGTCATAAAATAAGTCCTCACTGAATGTGTCATAGAGGCGACTTGTCGACGAGAAGACTGCACTCCAGTAAAGTGACTGCTCGTGCTGTGTCGTCCTTATCGCTTCCGCACTTCTAGGCCTCGAATGCGGATAATATGTCTACTCAGACAGCAAACACAGGAATGTTCAGTTCGAGTAATACTACCTATGTATTGCATAACTACAGGTAAGGGCGGTTTCCCACTATATGCTGCAAGGAGGTTTATAAACGTAATTGAATGAGCCATAAAGCTGGATTCACAACCACCACTTAGCGTACGTGCGTACGTAAATGTAAAAGTAGAAACACCGATTGTGCATGCTAGCATTCACATCCTCGCGTAGAGTGGGTACGTACGTTGTAGAGTTGATCATCTTTCTACTTCGTACGTACGTAAGCTAAGTGGTGGTTGTGAATGCAGCACGTGCACACGTAAGACTCAGTTAAATATTAATTTATATTGAGAAATAATGTATCTAGGGGTCATAAATTATTTAATTCGCTTCTTAAAATAAAAATAAATTACGCTCATATGCTACCGACATACACGCATGTCTAGATAAAATTTTGTTGTGAATCCAATCTCTAATACTTAGGGCGCGGTTCACCTCAGATTTCAACGTCCTTTATTATATTTATATTTGTACCAGATATTTTTTTCTTCCTTCCTTTTTTTTTTTTTTTGGACAAAATTTGGGATTAAACCTTCCTCTTAGGAAATGTTTTTATCTCTCATAGTTTTTGCGAAATGAATCGTAAACGTCTAAATTTGTACTGTACGGTTTTATGTACGCCATTAAAAGCAACTGACATACCAAATCGAAAAAGTTCACAGTGTATAACAATATTGTAAGCTGTGATTTGACACGTATAAAACAATATATATATATATATATATATATATATATATATATATATATATATATATATATATATATATATATAGTTAGTATTTTTAAAAAAATGGTTGAACATTTGAAATTTTCAATCTAAAATTCGGCATTTTTTATTAAATACAAAAATATTTTATCTGTGGCTTTTATATATGTCAAATCATAGCCTATAACGTTGATATAAACTGTGAATTTTTTCGGTTTGGTATGTCAGTTGGTTTTAATGGCGTACATAAAACCGTAAAGTGCCAATTTTGGCGTTTACGACTCATTACGCAAATACTATGAGAGATAAAAAAATTTCCTAAGAGAAAGATTTAATCCCAATTTATGTCTACAATAAGAAAAAAATATATGGTACAAATATAAAAATAAATAAAGATGTTGAAATCTGAGGTGAACCGCGCATGTGTTCGTACGTACGTTAAGTTTGGTTGTGAATCCGGGTTAATTCAAGCTGTCCCTTTAATCATTATACAAGATATATCTTACTGAAGGTCAATTAAACTATTAATTATTATGAGAGTAACTCCAGAACCATCCATTCCACAACTGCTGACAATTTAATGTAGTCACTAACTAGGGTCCCTCATAACATGAGACAGGAGAAGTTCGTGGGTTCATTGACCCGCAGAACAGCCTCCAAGAATATCTTTGTACTCAAGCAGCTAGCAGCTTCTCACTGGCTGCTTGCTGATACATGATAATACTTTAATTTCGTTGCTTTATTTATTTATTATCAGTTCATCGCCTTCCAGGAGGTGTCAAATTAGTCAAGGACCAGAAGTAACACGGACTTATAATTGTCAGAGTTCTAGCTTGTGCTCAAATGAAAACGCGAATTTTTGAGGTCCCTACACATAACGTCAGTGGAAGATAGTTAAAATATAAGTATTCTCGTATCTTACTAGAATTTTTTTATTGTAAGGTTTGTGTGCTTGTGTGCTCTTCGTAATTTATTTAATATAAGGTATTAACAATAATTTTTGCACTGCACGATAGTAAAACAATTTTTCTGACTGGCGTATAGCTAAGAGACGCTATGCTGTGTCCAGAATCATCCCTCTTTTTTTTTCTGTCCCGGTAATTTTTTTCATCAGTCACGCATTGTGCTCAAAACAAAACGTAATCAAATTTTTGTTGCGAGTTAATTGCATCATCGTGACAGTTGGGACAGAAAAATTTAAGCACAGAAAAGAGAAACATGAACTGAAATGCCAGTTTTAATTCCCTTGGCGGAAAAAAACTGCATTGTGAAAAATTAAGGTGTTTCACGAAATTAGTGCTACTTTAACCCTGATTGTTAGTCCGCATGGGAGACATTTTTTTATCACACAAAAGGTATTTACTGCAGACGTAACTAAAAATACGATATTATTAATACCGAACGGACTTCATAGTTTTTACATTATGTCAACCTTTTTCATGAAACAGAAAACCTCCAGTTATCCGACAGCTGAACATTGCTTTAAGTTATTGTAATTATCCAGGAACTTTATCTAAGGCAAGGAAATCGGTATATGTCGATATATACGGTCATCGAGTTACTTATCAGAGGAAATAAAACACATGCTACCACCATATTTCTGTGTAATAACACCGACATCCATAAAGCCCTGCTGTAAACATTTCTTTCTCTTGTGTCGTGACTAGTTAAATATAAACTCTTTAAAAATTCTGAACACATACACTCGTTGAGAATGAATGAGTTCGTGGACATACGCCATTGCTTAGTTTTGTTGGCGAAAAACTGGGTGGTGAGTGACATAACATAGTTTTTATGCCAACAAAACTCCAGCCATGGCATACGTTCACAAACCCACTCATTCACATCAAGTCCCATTGCAGCATAGTTCAAAGATCCCAGTTCCACTCAGATATCGAGAAAAAAAAGACACAAACCTAAAATCATTATCCGTAGGGACCATACATTTTTGCACTTTTTTGTTAAAATTATTTTATTGCACATCTGTAGTCCTCCATTATCAGTGATTGTATATTTTAACTCTCACGCAATTTGGGGTTCTGCCTGCAAGTCACGGACGTCTGGTGTAGCAGTAACCGTACTTTTGAGTGGCACAAACAAATCAGCCACGTCTTTGACTAGAGCCAAGCTCCAATAACCATGAAACAGAGTCCTCACATGTGCACATAGGGCACTATAGTCTGTTCACTTTAAACTGAGCACCCTCCAAACACATAAAACAGAACTGGCGAGAAGCCAGTGTCCAGCAAGACAACGCTCGTCCGTACACAGCTCTGGTTTGTCGCGAGTGTTGACGCTATGTCTCAACTGTCGTCCACTGGGAATTTCCGAAACCAGATCACAGAATAAATAAGTGTAATAGGAGCGGCATGGCGTGGGTTTTAACGAACTCGTTCTCTCTTTGTGTTGTCATAGTGTCGGAATAGGTGGATATTGGTTTGTACTGAAATTTTAATAGACCTAATTTCATACACTGTGAGGAAATTGACACGTAAGCAGCCTCAGAAGTTCCGTTTCTAAGTGTATAGGACAAACCTACCTACTTTGTGATACTAAGGATACGAACTTCAGTACCAGAAATATGTTAAACATTTCAACTGTGATCTTATATGCGATACATTGGTCCCTTATTGCCTAAACAACACATGCCTGCTCTCCGTTGGTAACACAATGTACGGACCCTTCTCAATTTATCACGATATTAGATGAATCGTGGTGTATGGTCGATTTACCCTAATTGGAATACAAACCAATTAAAGTATTTCTAGAAATGTGTCTTAAATTTCAAATGGCTTTGTTTACATGCATGTATACTCTTTGGGAGCTCATACGATCAAAAAGATCCCGTTTCTTGCGTCTGGCAGCAAAGGTTAAAATTCTGTGATGTGTCTCGAGCGTTCACGTTTGTCATTTATACATATTTAATTAATATACAAACATATTATAGTGTCTCTAGCAATACAAGTCAGTATATAAACAAATATCTCACATCCACGTGGTTTTATTTACATTCGTGTACTCCCCTGGAGCTGGTACGATAACAACAATGAAACAGCTTCTCGTACGTTGCTTCTGATAGCATTATTTATTGTGTGAACACATGAAGCGTCTAGTATTCTTTATTAAAATTTCCGAGCGAGGCGGAGCAGCGGCAAAATACTCGCCTTGCATTCGGGAGGACGCAGGTTCGATTCCTCGTTTCAGACAAACTCATTTCGGTTTTTCTTAACCCAAGCGAACACCAGGATAGTTTCTTAAACATGCCCTGGCAACAATATTTATTTCCCCTTTATCGCACGTATACTCTAAAAATATAGTTAGTAAATTGACCACACGTGCGTATAGGAGCGCTAAGAAAGTAGGTAAGGTATAATTAGTACCAGACATCCATGGTAACACTCCCAATCATTTTTTATAAAACAGTCAAATGTATACTGAAGTTACCAGACTTGTATTGTAACAACTGTAAAAGTTTGCATATTTACAAGGCGGAAGTATGGCCACGGTCCCATGCTGCATTTAGGTTAATTACTTCATAAACATTTAGAAAGTTTTATTTTACAGTGCACCTCTATCAAGCTGCCCAAGTAAAACATTCATTCAATAAATATTAATACAGAAGTGCTCGTAATTCCAGGTAAAACAAGCAAACTAGTATGGGTCCATTGACTACATAACTACACACGGCGATTGTTACATTCTATGCATCATCATACCGACGGATGTATCTATCACAAGACGGTTCGCCAAAATCCGATTCCAAGATGATTTCCATGCGTCATTCGGATCATATGCCGAATTACACCAGGATAAGCTCTCTGTTCTGTTGCACCTATTACATTTAAGACAAATGCGAACCTCGGCATGAACCACCATTTTTCAACCGTTCACTGTGATTGATCAAGGTAACGATTATCAAAACGACAAACATGCAAATAAACAGAGCAACATGCAATTCTTTGTAAGAAAATTAGCGGCTCTTTATAGAATGTTTAAGAAGAAAGCCTTTGGCGTTTGTACAATATGCTGGAATAATTTTGGTTGCGCTATCTGTAGTAATATTTATCCTATTAAATTGCCCAACACTTCAATTTACGTATAAGTAGCGTAGCTTTTCGTGCATGTTATGTATGCGATACTTACTTAATTACTTGCAAGTTTTCTACTGTACCACCATGCTAAGAGTATTTCGTAGGCATTCTAGGATTTCTTTCTGGTGCGAAAATCACTATGGCAATGAGTGTACACACCAGTAATGCTCGGTACCTAGAGGCAGCTAACACTGTTGCAGTGCCTACATCTGTGTCACCCCTAAAATAATTCATTTGGCCTCTGCACCACCCCAAGACACGAGTCAACTCTCTCCCCTTCGCATGTAGCCATCTTACCAGGCAAATTAAAAAGAAGAAGGAATAAAACACGAACCCCTGCTTAGGAAGTGCACCGAAGTCTTGGGGAAGGGCTTCCCCCTTGTTTGCAGGCAACCGCACGTACAGATGTGTCGGGCAGTGTTGCCGCTAGAGTACTTCCAAGGGGCACCACCGCGCGTGGTAAAGACGTCGTGGCCAAAGCTATTGACGGAATGGCCTTGTTGCACGCGAGGCCAGTTCCCAACAACTTGCCACACGCAAACAACAATAACAACGAAAACTCAAGAAAGATAGGGTTTATTTACTATCCAAGGAAAAAAATATTTTAAATAAAATTTATCTACTAACAGGATCGCTAGTGAACAAAACTATTAGAAATGATCGTGTTAGTTTGAAAATCTAGTAATTCGAGAAGGCAAAAACATGAACCGACAACATAATTCATACAAGTTCCCATTCATAGACCTGGCTTTTCTAAACTTCTTGGGCAGTCTTGGTGGCCAGGTGTGCTATTCTAAAATGATCACTGTAAATAGACGGTTGTCGTGGGGAGTGTGCTCACTATTTACAGTCTAGGACTCAAAACTACTGCTTTACTTTTTTTTTTTTTTTTTTTTCAGAAAATTAATAAAACAGTAACATTATTAAAACAATAATTCAAGAAAACTTAACATTTTGATAGCCAATAAACTCACCTAGCGAAGTCGGCAGAGCAAACAGGATACGAATTTTATTTGTACATTCCGGCCAAGAGGTGTGAAATAAGACAAAAGCCAATTACGTGACACGTTTATTCATTTATTTATTGGCTGTTAACTTTGATAGTTAAAGGAATATGCAATAAAATATCAGTGATATTATGACCAAAATAGAGCCCTGGCATACGCTATCCCACAGAGTTTATGACTACGAAACACTTGTACTATGATAGAAACTGTGTAACTCAACAACCTTTCCATATTTATGAATACTGTCCGATAGCATTTACAGATAATTTCACGTGACCTGCCCAAGGTCCTTATCTAGGACAGCCTTAATTTAAAAAAAAAAAATTGTAAGGAATGTTGAAATTCGTTAGGAAAATTCAGCGAATTTATTTGAAATAATAAATTTCACGAAAATTATTAAATTTGTAACGATTTTGGGTTGTTACAAAACACGTGTTTGTGAAAGTAATAAATAAGACACCATATCCGTAGTTGGCCTAATTCCAAACTCTGTTATTTAACGTTTTGTTTTGAGCACAGTCTACGAATAAATAATTTGCAAAATCACTAATAAAACTTTTATATTTTTCTGTGTAGTTAGAACCGTGATATTGCTTGGTTTTTGGCCGATGTGTTTTTATTACCACTGATAAAGAGATAGCTATAATAATTTTCGTAAATTGTATAATTTTATACACCCAAAACGACGCCTTAATTTTGTATATTTGGAATCAAAGATGTTCCTTGGGGGGCGAGTAGTCCGTAAATATTATTCAGTTTTAAAAAAAAAAAAAAAGTATGACGTTAGTAATCACGTACAAATCTGCCAGATGCGTTTAATGGTAGGAACTTCAGTGTGGGAACATAAATATTGCATGTACTTGCTTGCATATGTATGTATCCAAGGCCATGTTAGGCCGGCGTGAGAAAGATCAACGTAAATATTAGGGAACTGTGGCGTTATCGAAACCAATGAATAACTGAAAACCGTATTTATTTGTAGGCGTTTGTATCGAGTAATTAAAATGACCGACCAATATATTATCTTCATTTTTACGATCTAAAACAATTTAGCGATAAATCATTAAATGTGCTATGAATGAAGGCCCAGATTGTCTGATAAATAAATAAAATATTTAACTATTGTCACGATGTTTGTTTACGCATACTGTATACGCGCTGTGAGCTAACTTTGACCAAATTTTAGTCCGTTAGTCAACTTTACATTATTTGTCTGATTATCATAAACGTTGGTTGTTCGAAACTGTTTATTTCAGTTAATTAAAAGTTTTAACTATCGTTACTGATGTTCGAAGCCTTAGCATCACAAAGTAGGGGAGGTTTGCTCTAATTCAAAGTGGCAAGTGATTCCCAGCCATAAACCGCAAAAAGATGACCCCAACATCGACATCAGCGACATGATGTTCACTTTTACTAGGCGTCTCGTATGGCCGTGCAAAAAAAAGTGACTAAAAAACACGTGCATTAAAAACAAAGCTGATTACAACAGTCCGTTTATTTAACGACCAATTACGCATCTTAGTGTCAAAGAGCTGCCAATGCATCATTCATACCCTTAAGCATTTCAAAGTCCTATAATTTCCCCTCTTAGAGCCAAAAATCATTCCACTCTACCAGTTGATTGAAAGTTAAAGGCCACAGTGTATGTATACATATGTGTGTGTCATATATGTAATTACTATTCTTGGCAAGGTGGATTTCAAAAGTGCCCATCCTACCGTAAAAAGATTACAGACACCATTTGCAAAATATAAAAAATTCCCCGAAACCACTCTGGACCTGAATTTCATTTCAATTTACATAACATCCAAATATTCTAATAACTGACCAAAGAATGTCTGCTGCAGATATGTGATAACTGCCATGATTTAACGATTTTGTGAATGATGTTTTCTCTCATATAGTCCAATGAAGTGGCTCTACGCATTTGGGTGATCGTAAACCCTTCGTTCCCGCTGGAACTGTTCCTCGATACAGGTCGAGGTCGAATCCCTTTCCCCAGTGAGCACCCCTACCTTGGCTTTGAAGCTAGGACATGTTATACATTATTAATTACCTAAACTAAATACAATACTCTGTACTGCAGTATAGTCGTGATTAAACTGAAGAACAATTTATCTGCAGTTATACATGTGCAGAATAAAAAAAAAGTGATAACGCCATGGAGGATTTTAAATCGCGTTAGTTGGAATCGAGTTGAGCACAAACTTGGGCGAGTTCGATAATTGTTCGTTTACCCTAAACGAGTTGCGGGGGTCTGGGCGATGATGTTTACGTACGCGGATCTTCACGGCCGCAACAGCGCGGACTTCTTCGGTCACGGCGACGTGTGGCAACATCGCGCGCGCGTGGCTGCAGGGAGAAAAGGCCCAGGGGGAGGGGGGATTTGTACTGTACGTAAAGCAGGGATTCCCCATTACAGGGAGAAGGGACTGGCATCGATTATTACCGCTTACACGGAGGGGGGGGGGAAGCAGGGGAGGTTCGCATGAAGAGAAGGGTGGGTTGGCGGCTACTGTTTCCAGCAGCGCGCGCGGGAAACCCCTTTTACAACCCGTGTGGTCAGGTCCAATCCCACCCCAACATACCCTCTGCAATCCTCCCACCCTTCCTTCCGGGGCGTGTGTGCTCCTCCAATCCCGACCTGGTTGCAAGCCAGTGGTAACCGGTAAACTAATTAGTCGGCGCGTCTTGGTGGCGGCCGCCAATTCATCCCTCGCGGTGGGCTGCAAGTGCTGAAACAACTCGCCGGATATATAAAGGAGATATACAAGGTTTTGGCTTTAACATTCCTATGATTTTACATACAGTATCTCATTATGTAAGTACCGCTGAATGGTGCTGTGGATAGAGCGCTCGCCTCCCACCAAGGCGATCCGGGTTCGATTTCCGCCGGGGTCGGTCCCCGGATTTTCGATTGTGGTAAACGTGCCGGACGGGTTTTCTCTGAGATCTCCTGTTTCAACCGCCCCGACATTCCGGCGCCGCTCCATAAATAATTTCAACCCTTACCAGCACTAAATACCTAGATGTTAAGGGGCCCGCCTTCCTGGCCACAGAACTGCGCTGCAGTGGGTTAGAATTATCGGTTTATTTGGACTACTGTTACTCATTTTCTTGACGTACCTGCCTACGAAATGAAAACACATTCCAGAAAATGATTATAAAGTAATTTGGAAACGTAACGAGCATTGGAAATGCTATTTCCGAGGCCTCCAACATGGCTTATAACGGCATTTTCACACAGCTATATCACAAAATCTACCACTCAGGTTGATAGGAAATAACTTAAGGACCCTACAGTAAACCTTAATACATACTTTCCAGCAATAACATGATGGGGTGACCACTTAAAGTCCTATAGTTCCAGCGATATAAGGGACACATTGCATGTCAGTTTAGCGTATTGCACATAGGGGCGACACGACACTAGGCGCGCGCGTCTGGTGTGTCTTACTGCTGCCTCGCGCCTGAACACCCAACGCACAAAACAGCTCCAGGGAGGCGGGCCCCAAGTGCTGATCAATATATCTTTACATCAAAGGAAAAAATATATATGTTCACATTTAATAAATGTAATAATTCTTAAAACGCGAAAATCTAATTATTTAATTTGGCGGGTCAAGCCGTTACGTTAAAGCATGTACAAGAATTATCGGTTTGTAAACCCTAAAAGGGAGCATGTATCGTTGTCGTACAGTTGCTTTGAAAATTGGTTTTACTATTTCGATCGTATTCTTCAATTAAGGAACTATCGTTATCGAACTAACCAAAAGCAGTTGTTCTGTATGAGAAAAATGAAGATACACAGTAAAAAACATTTTTAACTAAACCGTTAGACAATTTTACGCGCTTTCTGTTTATATTTGGAAAACACGCAAACATAGTGGAAACAGATTACTTTACTGTGTAAACAGCCTAGTTAGGGACAGGAAAACTTCGCAAATTCAATGTACTGTACGTTAGAATCAACTGTCGTATGCGTACTCAGGCCCCGACCATTTTTGTCCATTAGCTGCTACTCAGTGGAAGAGCAGACAATGAACGAATAGACGGGGCTTGAGTATGCATAGTACAACGGATTCTACCCTGAAGGTTATTGAATCCGCGAAATTTTCCTGTCACTACTATTGTACTACTGTCAACATTTTTTAGCACATCACTGTGCTAGTAGGGCTGGCGGTCATTTCGGGAACTGAACCAGTCAATAAGGGCGCCAACCCTATGCATATGACGTGACGTCACGCACTTCGACCTGTCACCAGGTTAGCGGGTGGGTATTCCCTGCGACCACCCCTACACGACGCCGACAACACGCACTTCGTGACTACATACGCACTCTTTAATATGCGAAGGGAAACGAGCCAGGTACGCAGAGTGCTCGTGTTCTCATGTCCACTGATAAATATCACAGCAGTGCGTTACTTAATTTGCCAGGCACACGGGTGGAAAAATATCCTCAGGACGCATGTCGTACAAGGAGTTTCATTGATTTCCATGTCCACTGATATTAGTAAAGGGTTCCCTGACCTGCAGGGATATTTGTACACTCAAACATCAGATGTTCATTGGCTGCTCGCTCTGACAGCGATACCACAATAATGGGCCTGCTTTTAGTTGCTTCTATATTATCCTCTCAGCGCCATCTAAGAGGTGTCAGATACGTCTATGATCAATTGTGGAACAGATAATAACTAGAGATGATGGTTTAACGCGAGAAAACTTGACTTTTTGCTAGATTCCAACACACGTTCAGCTTACCACAAGATTACTGACTACAGTTTGTACTTGGAACTGTTACTTCCTATTCGACTCGACTGAGCTAATAAGAATCCCGATATCGTAATTTTTGATGCCTGTTATTGGTCTGCAGACAGCTTCGTTTTATCAGAAGTGTGTCACCGAATCATATTTATTGCAAGAAACTACAGCGTTTTCAAGGGTATGTTGGCACAAATCATTTTCGCGATATACCAGAATTAGAGATGATGATTTATCGCGGGAAAACTTGACTATTTCCTGGGTTTAAACGCATTTTCAACTTATGAAAAGATTACTGGCTTTCGTTCGTACGCACAGCTTTTACCCTATTTGGCTGAGCCAACAAGAACCCCGCTATTGTAATATTTGATGCCTGTTATTGGTTTGCAGACAACTACGTTGTGTCCTACGTATATAGGCCGTTCATGATAAAGTGAGCACTGCATACAGTTTTCTTTCGGTCGTTTTTCAGTTACGTTCATTTAACTAGAAACCAGTGTAAACGTCTCAACACTCAAAAGTTAACATATATTTGCTGAATAAAACATATTTTTAATTATTTACAAGTTCTGCTGAGTGCTCATTTTATAGTGAACAACTTATATCACCTAATCATACATGTCACAAGAAACTACAGTGTTTTCAAGGATATGTTGGAATGAAAACCGCTTAACGGATGCCCGAGGCAGGGATACCACCTCCGTGTATGTTTGGTCCCTGCATGTTACGGCAGGTTTCCTGTTGGCCTGGCTGCCGGCTAGAGGGGCAGCCGCCTCACGCTGATTGGCGATAAACGTTTCCGCCATGTTGCTGGCCAGCGAAGCCATTTAGCTGGCGTGTGTGACTGAGTCTGCTGTCCTACCGGCTATTTCACTTCTGTATTCCTAAATATTCTGTCATCACCCACCCCCAACCCAGAGGTCCAGGGATGAGTTGAAATGATATCCTACAGATGGAGCATCGACGGAATGCCACGCCGGAGGAAACGGGAGTGCACCGAGAAACCCCGACGGTCGACGGCAACGTCCGTCACGTTTCCCACATGCGAAAAATCAGGGCCCGACCCGAACCCGCCTATCTCGAAACGTCTTGGTGGCAAGCTAGTGGTATGGCCACTAGGGCGCCGCGAACCCTCATTAAAAAGTAAAAGAAAGTACACCTATACTACTTCGTCATACTAAGGCTTCCAGCTTCAGTAACAGAAATATGTCAAAATACTTAAATAGTGTGGTCTTATGAGATATAATGGTCACTTATTGCCAATACTACACGTGCCTGCTCTCTGTTGGTAACCTAGCAAACTCGCTGTACAGATACTTCCAAATTTTGTAGTTTATCACGATATTTAGGTATTTCCTGATATGTCAGTTTACGCTACATATTTTAAGATATACATGTGTGTTGCTCATCGACCTTCTAGTTAAGCTGACAAAGAAAGCCTGACAGGTTACTAATTACAGATTATTATGCAGCGGTTCAAAATAAGCAAAATATTCCCTTTCTGATATTTCACAAAAATAAGTACACAATGGCGTGTGGTGAATGTATTGGAAGGTAAACTGCGTTTGTTCTAAGTGTACTAGTTTACTCCGTCGTGTACACGTAAGCCTCTCAGACGTAGTTGTGCAGCGGTTGTCAAACCATGTGTGATGAGTGCCTTGCAGCTAACTCGCGAGTGGCCGCAATACATTGTGTTAGTCCTAATTGTACAGTTATTACTAGTTCCTGCTGGGTGCATCTAGAAGTACAGCACTGATAAAACACCAGCTTACCTTGTTTCTGATCACCACACGCCACTGCAAATAAGTTTCCATAGACGTTCCCGCAGAACACACAAACATCAAATCGAAATTCGAATGTAATGTTGAAACAATTGTTGAAGATAGAGCAGGGAGACGGTAAAGCGTAGGTCGTATGATGGCAATCCTGTGACGTAGGCACACATAGAATCGATACACGTTCACAACCCCTTGTCAAGTGTCAACGTGGAAAAGTGGAAGAAGTATGCAAGCAGCGATCATTGCGACAGCTTTCTACGTGTTATGTACTGAACGTCGACTGAAACTATTTCCATGAAGTTTCCCTGCACCATTCTGACTGACAACCCCCTTCCTCTTTTTAAACTCTTTTTTCCACCTCGCGCCTTTTTGTTCATTTTATTGCACATGTGTAAAAAAATTGTTTGAATTGAAATTTTATTGCAAATAAAATAAGTGTCCAAAAGCGTATAACAATACAAACAAATATTGTAATATTCAAACGACAGTAAATATAAAAAAACACACTCGTAAAAATCAATTCGCAAAGAATTTCATATGCAAAAATTTCGATATATTTAGAACCAATTTTTTTCTAATATTCACAAATGTTTGTAGAGTTTATATTTTTTTAACCGGATTCCTGGAACATGGTAGCAAAATTAAAAAAAAAAAAAAAAAAAAAAAAAAACAGCAGAAGGGGTTGTCCATAATCTAATCTAATTGTTCATAATCTAATCTAATTGTTCATAATCTAATCGCCCTCACAGATGTTTGGAATATTTTTAATAATTTTGTTTACGGCATTTCTTTAGCAGCACCCGGCTGAAAAATGTGTTCAAACTTGTTTAGAAGCCTTTTCTTGTCAATAATAAAACATTTTAGCAGTGCTAGTGACATGTTAGCTTCAGCTTCCGTGCTCAAGTATTCAACCGTAAGGGAGTTCAAACGGGGAAAAATCGTAATTCTATAATGAAACAGTGTTCGTTATTTAGACGTTACTTGAGAGTACATTTTTCGCTTACAAAAAATTAAGCTCGGCCAGTTTTCCCATAACTCTTTAGTTTATAATACTAGCACATTGCAAGAATCGCTCAAAGATCATAAAAATAATTGTCAAATCAATGAAAATTTACCTCATGTTCACATTGTTTAGTATAATACGCGGATAATACTATACATTCCTTTTAGTACATGATTACATCTCTATTCTGTGTGAATTATTACGTAGCGTAGTAAATTTTTACTACGGTTAGTACAGACGATCGATAGTATTAACCCTGGAAAACCAAAATAAGGGTGGCAAGAACGGTAATAGAACACCGTCCATCACTAATGCGAGTTTTACCACTGCTCCTTCTTGCTCGGTTTCCGAGTATTATCCTTGTAAAAGTATACAAAAACTCTACAGTGCGGGTAAATGGCAGCCATTATGTAGCTTCTGTGACAGTATTGAAGTCATTTCAGTTATATGAGCTTCAAGGCATTAAATTTAAAATAAAAGACCACATTTCTTTTCTTTTTTGCACATACGCTGTTTCAAGAGTTATTACCCAGTCTGTACGTATATTTTACTGTTTCGCTGGTGGGGTAGGAGAACGAGCGAAGACATAACGAGACGGGGGAGGGGAAGGAACAGGGGGATAAACACGAAAGAGGAACAGTGTTCCCCGGATGTCTAGGGGTAGTTTATCTGCGGGGGTGAAGTGGAGGAATCTGTCAAGACTTCCCCCTCCAAGCAGGTATTAGGTACCTTGTTGAATGAGTAAACAGCCCCGAGTCCCGCAGGTACTTACGAGGTGTGTACATATTTGAACGCGCCCACCCCGGCAAGACGGGGGCTTATTCCAGCTCGTCGTCGCGGGTGGCTGGGCCAAATATAATATCTCTCCAGCCACTCCATCCCCCTTCCCGCCCTACACCACAACGAGCCGAGCCGCTCTATTGTAAGTCACAACCGGCAAGGATTCACGCTTTGTAAATACAACTTCTTCCTATCTCATTCCGCGGATCGGAACTAGAGTAGTGGACGTACTTCGCGCGATCCAAGTCTAAAAGTTTAGGAGGAAGTTTTCTTTTACGTTTGCTTATTTGTAACTAATTTTAATTACTTAAGAGCGTGTGGTATATAATTCAGCGCCTAAGGCATCAGTTCAGAATTGTAGTTTTCTCGAAGCCAATTTGCAAAAATAAAAAAGTAAAAAATTCTCGACAGTAGTTTTCGCAAAACATTCTGAGCAAAAATTTTTCTAGATTAATGTATAGCATATCTGAAGAATAATCTCTGACGCCGAAATCTCTTACATTTAAAATTGCGGCGCAAGAAATCACGCTTAGCAAATGCATCATTCTGGATAAACGTTTACTCATAAATTTGGCAAAAATATTTATCAAGTATTGGTGTTTTGTAGTTTTTCTTTATGGACTTTTAAAAAACATAGATCTCAATTGAAGAATTCAGCGTTTATTTATCTACTATAGGTGATTCGGAATAAAGTGAGCACTAAAAAAAGCCCTGATTAATTTCTATTTTCTGCCAGTTTATATCTTTCCGCTACATGTAAACATCAACATTGCCACGTGCATTTATTTACATAGTCTTGTACAATATTTACATTTACGTTAAAGTGCTGCTTTAAATTTTCGCTACAATATGTACTCATTAAATGCACGGGGGCTGAATACATGCTATACTCAGTAGTAATCTTAGTTATAAATACCTGCGAGTTAACGTCTTATAACATTGGTTTCTCTGCGTCTACTCTAACGGCGCTATTAATTGCCGTTACGAATCTCGTAAATCCATGCACAGTATATTCGAACTTTTAAATTAAAACCGTCACTAAAAAAACACACGACACACGCAACTCAAGAATTAAAATTCCGTTCAACATACTGCAGTGAACGACGACGTTGAATGTGTTTATCAGAAACCCATATTCATTACACAACGGAAAAACAAACTGAATGACGCAATGCGG
>PNEQ01134333.1:0-17145 GCA_003012365.1 Medauroidea extradentata | reverse complement strand
GTGCGGCGCGAAGCAATAGCGGCGTGTGCCAACGATAATCGACTCGGTTGCGTCGCTTTGTACTGCCGCTGATTAAATAGAATTATACAGTCAGCAGGTATGTCAGTAAGAACTTAAATAAATATTTTAAATTATATTAAATACAGAGAGGTCGTTTGCAATTGATTTTGTTTCACTAATGCTGTATTAAAATAAGAAAATAAACGGGACTACATGCAGTTATTCGCTACCAACCATACAAACAAAAATGTAACTGTTGTTAATGTTGGCTTATATGCAGTAACGGCTAGTGATTTTTTTCAAAGGTTAAATCTTTAGTGCTCACTTTATTCCGAATGGCCTATATAGTAACATTTGAACCATTTAACAGAATTCGACGGGGTTTTTATTTTGAAGCTTTTAGATTTGAATTACGAAGATCAGGACTTGCAGAAATATTGATTTCAATAAAAAATTTCTTAATAAAAAATTTTTCTCTATTTTTTTGCAAAATACATAAGAAATACAAAAATAATTATATGCAAATTTTTGTCAAATAATTTACAAAATAATATTGATCATGATTATAAAATACTGTAATATTAATTTTTTTTATAAGTGACTCTTTTAAACATAAACGTCAATAATAAAAAAATTTCTCTATTTTTTCGCAAAATACATACGAAATACAAAAATAATTATATGCAATTTTTTGTCAAATAATTTACAAAATAATATTGATCATGATTATAAAATACTGTAATATTTATTTTTTTATAAGTGACTCTTTTAAACATAAACGTCAAATGGTACTCAGCAAGGTTTTTTTAATTTAGTTTACAATTAAGATATTTTTTTATTTGGCCATTATAGTACCTTAAAAAATAATTTGGTTTTGTAAATAATGCATCGATTAAAATTATTCGTAATAAGTTCTCCCGACCGGCAAATTTAGAGAGGTCGGCTATTATATTTTAACAAGCTACAATTACTTTCGATAGTTATATTTTTGAAAGTAGTAGGATGGTAATAATTTTTGTGTAATCTCAATTAGTAGGCCTACCTAAGGCCAGATTTACTTTGATAAGGACTAACCCCCAACTTAAATCACCAATATAAAAGTTAGTATCCTGTGCATTAGCAGCGACGGAAGAATAATAAGCTGCATGAACGGTCATAACGTGATTCCTGTGGCTGGGAAAGATTAATTTATCGCCTTGGCAAAAATATTATAACGTCCTCTGCCCAAAGGACCGTGTTCGTTTACATCACTGGCACCGAAAAGGGGTTTCGCTTCACTTCTGTATACGAAGTGCTCTGCGATTGTAGTCCATCCGTCTAGACTTGGCGAAGCTATCCGTTCATGAACGGAAGAAGGGGAGACGCTTCCAGAAAGAGGGACTATCTGTACAAAGCAGCTGGGAGGACGGGAAGGGTGTTTATTGCACCGCGCAAATGAAACATTCATATGCTTGTTACAACTTCGCCCATAAACGCAACGTGTCGCTAATATCCCTTACGTGCAAAGTTTGCGTGGAGGGTGGGGGAGATACAAAATAGTGGGATGTTGGGGGAACCCAGTGAGTTAGTTGAGACTACACTGATGTCTGAAACACCTGAATTACTCTAGCCACTCGCATTGTTGCTAGTCATTGCCGATATACTGTGCGAAGTGGTACTAGTAATAAAAAAGAAAGACGTCCATCTTAAGATTCCACTATACCCCATAAATTTTGTTTTGAAGTCGTAATATTAGTTTTAGAGCATAAATTCAAGATGTTTGTTACAAGAACCAACTTCGTGTATGTGTTCTTTAACATTTCTACCCTAAATTTGCATTACTTGGTAAATGTAATTTGTAAACAGTGATAGAAAAAAAAAGGATACTAACTTTTGTGCTAATAGCGTTACAAGAGTAGAAATGTCTTCAAATGCTTTTAAAGGCGACATACAATTTGAGGTACGTGCAAGTACCTCCCTTACCTATACTTTTCTTTTGTAGTATCTCTAAAAATTCTGCTGAGACGCGGTGATCTCAAATATTTTGGAATTACAAATCTGATATTCTAAAAGCCGGAAGGTGAATACGTTCATGGTAGGTCAGTCGCCATATTAGATTATTAAATTGATAGCTTTGATGAAATTCTGATAAAAGAAATAATTTGCTGTTATAGCATAAATTCAATTTTCCTTGCGCTACAAAACAAGCATCACAGTTGAACTTCTCGCGTACAGTTAGGCAGTAACCAGTCCAGAAAATTAAGAACATAAAAATCATTGCTGAACCGATTGCGGCCAAAATATACTTTACAATTTCAACTGTGATGCTTGCGCTGAAGGGCAAGGTAAATATAATCCATGCCATAATAGCAAATTTCACATATTTCTTCACAGAATTTCAAAACGGGGCAAAATAGAATGATCCAATAAAACGACTTATGCGGAGCCCTAACGTCTCGCCGATAGCGTGGTAATTAGAGATGGAATCAATAGCTGAGAGTCATAAATAAGGGAAGCGGACATGGCCTGTGATTAGGAACCAGGCCATGGATACGAAAATTAGCAAAAATTATGGAAATATTTTGTTGCGGGTAAAATGTTAATTATTTTGCTTTTAAAAAAGCCAAAATACTTTTAGTGTATTTCATGACTGCGCAGTGGCGAATTTCTTTTCAAAATATTGTATTAAAAAACCGCTGGAATAATTTGCACAAATGTGAAAAAAAAACTTGACAGGACCTTAATGTCACACCAACGTACGTGTGGGGCCACGGTGGCCGAGGGGTCAGACCTCTCGCCTCCCACCAAAGCGATCCGGGCTCGATTCCCAGCGGGGTCGGTCCCCGGATTTTCGCATGTGGGATTCGTGCCGGACGATGCCGTTGGTTGGCGAGTTTCCTCGGGGATCTCCCGTTTCCCCCACCCCTTCATTCCGGCGCTACTCCATACTCACCTCATGTCACTCCTCACCAGGGCTGAAGACCTCGATGTTAAGCGCTGACCAAAATCTCTCACTCACTCACTCACTCACTCAATTGATCCTTGACTTATTCGACTCCTCCTGGAGAGGACTGAGCCAATAATATAGAATCAAGTAAATGCAGGACCAATCTTGTGATACCACTGTGTCCGCAAGCAACTAATGACCAGCTGCTGTCTTATTGAGTTTCCACATATTCTTGGAGGCTTGCCTTCAGGTCAGTGAACCCGCGAATTTTTCAGGTCTCTAGTAACAGGGCTAAGTGTCATTTCCGGTTTGTAAGCTTTCGTGATAGTAACAGTTATTTTATAATTTTGAAAATAAAAATTAAAAGCTGTAAGGACTTTTTTAATTTAACAATTTTAATCGTGTAAATTTCAGTCATCCAACGTTAATTATATTACCAACTCGCATTTAGCTCCCTTACCAATGCTAGCTCATGTGGCGGCAAAAAGCGTCCCTTTAAAAACTAACTACTTTTGCTAGTAGAATTATCCTTAGGATGAAAGAGTATATTCAAGGTGGAATACTCGCCAACATCTTTGACCGATTTAAGTTTTGTAACCTAACTTATGTTTACGATTTATTTTCGTAGTACAATATCGCTTACCGGAAACCTTAAATTAAACAGAAACGTAAACCTTTTAAAGAGTATTAATTCAGTTTGTAATATTTTACAACGGACCTGTTTTTTCTTTAAATTGGACTTCCGCAATCTACAAATTAAATTAATAAAACTATTTTAAGAACTGTATACTTTTAAACTTTTCACCACGTCTAACTGTACGTTATATAAAGACATAATGTGCAAAAAATACATATTCAACATTTATATTAATCCAAGCTATCGATAGGTGTGACCATAGAAACCCAATACTTTCACCAGGTCGTTACTTACTCTATGCTTGTAGTTATGACGTCACAGATCCATATGCATTCTAAGATGCCTCTCGTAATGACATGCGTCTAAACACTGAGTACACCTTGGAAAACTGCTTAGACTCTAAATACACGATGCCGTAACATTAACAGTTTACATACCATTCTCTGTTTTAGTAACTCGTTTCTCTATGGTAACAGAAAATGGGTATGAAATATGCTACGTTTTGGGCATCGTGTATTTGGAGCCTTACCTAAATACACGATGCCCAAAAACGTAACAGTTTTCATACCATTCTCTGTTTTGGTAACTATTCTCTATGGTAACAGAAAATGGGTATGAAATCTGCTACGTTTTGGGCATCGTGTATTTGGAGCCTTACTGCTTGTATATATTACGCTCCATGCGCAAAAATGGGGTGAGAGTATTGCCTCATATTAGGTTATCCTGTACCATGTCGGCTGCTGTGAAGTGCTAAAATGAGTTATGAAATATACGAGCACCTACCTCATAGGCCACAGTGAGAGATGTCTTCTCCTGCTTTAGAAGCTCGGCTCGCGTCTTGTACTGCAGCATGGAACGAACAGTGTCATCCATCCTGCAACAAGGAACACATTTCTTCGAACCACACATATCACTGCTCCCGTAACATAGTGCTATATCAAAATTAATTTACTACACACTAGGAAGAAAGCTTGAAGTTATCAGTTTGGCAAGGGACAATTTACGCCACTTGCTCCGCTGGTGTCGATAAGGTGTCAAGATAATGTGTCATTTCCAGTTAAAATAAACAAATAACCAGTGACGAGAGCTTTCGTGATAATGGAAGTGACTGAATTGTTTTACGAAGACTATTAAAAACGTAAAACGGAAGTTTCATACGAGACACACAAAACAATACTTGCTGAAAAAGGAAAACAACTTGAAGAGTAGTTAGCGCACGTCTCTGCACATTGTAAACAGCGTAGTTAAGACGTACTAATTTGTTAGAGAGCATACAATTCGGGGGCCTCGTCAGTGACGGCTCGTGGGTTGTTGCCAGGTGGGGGCTACAGATAGTCGGTACTGTACACTCATGATGAACGCGACGTAGACCAGCGACCATGAAATATTTGCCGGCTTCTAGGGTACTGTACACTCATGATGAACACGACGTAGACCAGCGACCATGAAAGATTTGCCGGCTACTAGATCATTTGTAACCACTCAGTAGTAAGGGGCACCTGCACATCAGCGTGTCAGTGGCTGTAGAGTCAACCAGAGCACAACCCCGTACAGCTCTTGGCAACTGCAGCCTTATCTGGCAACAACCCACGAGCCGCCACTGGGTCTCGCACGATATACAAATATATCACGAATCACGCTTACAGCAATGCTGGAGGCTGGAGAAAAGATCCATTATTAGATTCGGCATCCACGCCATATCGGATAAACGCCTCGGCGCGCAGGACCGCCGAAGACCCTGCGTCCACGGCGACTCCTTGTAGCATGTGGTCCCGGGTTTTAAGAAGTTCCCCCCCCCCCCCTGTTTGTTCGTTCAACAAAGATGGCTTGGGAGGAAGGGGCCATGGTTGGCGCAGTGGCTAGATCACTCGTCTCCCACCAATGCGATTCCCATTCTATTCCCAGCGGGGTCGGTCCCACGGATTTTCACATGTGGGAATCGCGCCGGACGATGCCGTTGGTCGACGGGCTTTCTCTGGGATCTCCAGTTTTCCCCCGCCCCCTCATAACGGCGGTGCTTCACACTCACCAGCGCTAAAGCTCGAGATGTAGAGCATTGACCAAAATCTCTTCATAACAAGGGTTGGGAGGACTGAGTCCGGAAACCCTCCTCGCAATTGTTAAACAATTAAAATGTAAAATTAGCGTTTCAAAGTCATTTGCTAGCTAACAAGAAATTCTGAGTTTTAGTGGCGAGGCGTGGTCGTGGATAGAGAGAATATATGTAAGTACCGCCAATAAACCAATAACTAGTGCCATGATTCTGTCGCGAATATTTTTGCCCCACTTTATTTCAGTGTCTCACGTGCGCATCGACAACTCTGCTTCATGATTACTGGCAGCGTATCTTTGTTCAGACAAGTTTCTCATTTGACTGCACCAATCACAAAAATTTTGAGACTCCGTTCGTCTGTAATTTGCCAATGCAAGTGAGGGTAAAAGCATCCAATCACAGAAGATGTAACAGAACTGCAGAGTGCACACGACGCATTGAAACCAAATGTTGCAAAAATAGTTTCGCCATAAAATCGTGGCTCTATCAATAACATTTTTTTCCTAGTAATTAGGTCCTGTTCGTTATTCGCCTCTTGCACCCATATCAGTCATTCTAATGGTTTCACTATACACAATTCGGAGTATAGTTGTGTTTGGTCAGTACCACGCTTTGGGACAGGCCCACAGTTCGCGCCTGTAGAGTTATATTATTAAATTGTAGACACACAGTATTTACAAGGCTATGGGTTTATTTTTCTATTATTTTTTATCAACGCTGTTTCCTTTTATATTTCGAAGTTGACAGCCTCAGGGGAGACACCTCGGGCTATTATTTTCCTTTTACTCAATTCAAAGATAATTTTATTTGCGATGCGAGCTCCCAGGCCGCAGCGTAGATAGCCTGCACGTAAATACGGCCCGGACGTGGGACGTGGGTTATCTGCGGCAGGGTTAGGACGTCGCCGTCGAGATGCCCCGAGGTGCCGGAGTAAGTTGATTAAAGTGAGGCGGCGCGTGTTACGACAAGGCAGCCGGTCGGTCGACTCCGAGGATAGACAGACAGAAAGACAGACAGACAGATGAGGAGAAAAAAAAAGACAGCCGACATGCTCGGCAAGACGTCTAGGCGCCCCAGCATCTTCATCACGGTAATCCTCTTTGCCGGGAGAAGCGACCCCGGGCTCTGCAGGCGCGCCTCTCCACGGGCAAATTTGAGTGGCAGAAGGCACGACGGGAAAGGGGGAGCGGGCCGGATGTAGAGGAATGTTTGATAAAATAGGGGACCCCGAGGGTTGCCATATCGACGGGGATAAGGGTGGAGAACACTCGCAGGGGTGCAAGGAACTTGGCGAGGGGGGGAGGCGGTTTTAATATAACGGTAACCAGGTGGCGAGTTCAGGAAGGGCTGGGTGGAAGAAATAAGGGATGAGAAGGGGAGGGCGGCCGATAATAATATGGCAACAATGCGCAGGGGGAGCAGAGGGGAGAGTGCTTTATGGGAGGAAATAGAGTTAAGATAAGGAGTTGATTTCCTGGCTGGATGCTGAAGGGCTAATGAAGAGGGTGCGGGGGTCGGCAAGCAGGGGGGCAACAGCCACACATATCCACCGTGGAGATACCGCGTCTTGAGGTCACGTACTTGATGAACACAACACGGTTTTCTTTGCCGCTCCGATGTCCGCTCACAGCTCTGTATTATTCCTCGCTTTAGTTCAAAGGAGGTGGTAGAATCCTTTTGGAAACATTCGTTGAAACGAAATATTTCCAGCAATAACGACTCGTAAGGTAATTAGACTTCACGTCTCGTCGACAGTGAGTTCGTTATAGACGGTGACACACAACTCGACGCAATGACAGGAGCTAGGAGAGGAGTCGGCAATTGCGTTTGTCAAGGGCGCGGTCTACCGCAATTTTCATCATTATTTTATTTTTTTATTTGTACCACATATTTTTTTTTCTTATTTTAGACACAAAATGTGACTAAATTTGGCTGTCGTAAAATTTATTTATCTCTCATAGTTTTCGCGTAATGGCTTGTTAAAGTCATATTTTGCATGTTTCCATTTTAACGACCACACTAAAACCAACTGATATACCAAACTGAAAAAAAATCACAGTGGATAAAGACACTGCAGGCTACAATGGCATGCTCATAAAATTAAAGAATAAAAATTATTTGTAATTTAAAAAAAAATATTGAATTTTTAAAATTTTTATTTTCAGTTTCAGCATTTTTTTTAAATTCAATGGTTCCTCACATATTCATTGTGGAGGAGGTTAAGGAAATTAATTATACAAATATTATCTTTTTCACTTTTTAAATGTCTCACGTTCTAATTTTAAATAAGTTAATATTAACGGATTGCCGTTATTTTACACAGATTTAATTTCTTAAAACTACTCCATCCAGCATCAGTATAAACCCATTGTTCTTTAATTTGGATGTAGACTACTCTGACTGGAATACTTCCAGTAAATTCAGTTAATAAAATAAACATGCTACATTTTAAAGTCGTACTATAAATTCAGCTATATGTGGAAAACATAAGATCACCTGCATCATAGCATTGAACAGCAACTGCTTGAAAATGTTTTCGTTAAGTACGTAAAATAACGGTACCAAATATCCAAAAATATTCGCAAAATTACGAATTTTCCGTAGCGTAGGCTAAGTTTGTTTTTGAAGCTGCAAAAAAAATTTAGCGCAGTGTAAATAATTTAAAAACTTCGAAAATTTGAGTTCTGAATAAGGTGATGTATAAAATCCACAATCGTTATTGTTTTGAATGAACATAAGATTTAAAAAAATTTAAAGACTCGACATGTTCCAAATTAGGGTGACTTATCCGTACACTCAACTGAAAAAAATTCCGTTAACTGAAATCACGTAGACCATTTCCATATAATTATAGAAATAGTTTCCTTTAATATCTCACACAGTCGTCCACAGTCGAACTACAAATGGAACGTACAGACAAAATACACTTCGTGCGATAGATTTCCCGAGGGCCGGGGGGGGGGGGGCATACCTCCTTACAGCCATTTCAAACGTTCATACACTGAAAGTAAATGGTACAATATTTACAAAACATGTAACTTACAGGTATGCCAGTCGCAAAGTAATAACTAAACAGTTTCATGTGTGTACGTTGGTGAAGTGACGTGAAGAGATTTTGGCCAGCGCATAACATCGTGGTCTTCAGCTCTGGTAGGGGATGGCATGATATGGGTATGGAGCATTGCCGGAATAAATGGGCCGGGGGGGGGGACGGGAGAACCCCGAGGAAACCAGCCGACCAGCAACATCGGCACGATTCACACATGCGAATATCCGGGGACCGACCCCGCCGGGAATCGAACCCGAATCGCCTAGGTGGGAGGCGAGAGGTCTGACCTCTCGACCACCGTGGACCCATGCGTACGTTGGTGTGATATGAATGTCTTTTCAAGATTTGTTTTTCACATTGGTGCAAATGATTCCAACATTTTTTAATACAATAGTCATGCAATACACTAAAAGGATGTCGTTTTTTTAACTAATGCACAGTTTACACGCAACAAAATATTTTCATTAATTATTGCTTATTTTCATAAAACATATTTGTGATACCTAGAATGGGAAAAAATGAGAGGTTTAATACCACGAAAAAAATATCTATGTGTGATTCTACTAACTCATCAACGCATACGGTGGATGGAGAAGGATGAAATTTGTTTTCAATGAATCCTCGATAGCGTTTATACCCGTTGAGATATCGAAGTGATTTTTGCTGCAGAATTAAGCTTGGAAAAATGCATACTATCCAATTGTTCGATTTTTTTTAAATCCGAAAATTAAGCGGTGAAAAGTCGAATAATGTGTTTTCAATGAATACTCGATAACTCTTAAACCGTAAATACTGAGGTGACTTTTGCTTCAGAAAGAAGCTAACGCGTGTTCCTAAAAAAAAAAAGTTTAGGATTTTTTGAATGTTAACCTCTAAGGGCATTAAAAATATGTAACGTGTGTTCAATTAATCCTCTGTATCTCGTAAAGCTTTATAGTTATCAAGATTATTTTATAATAGGAATTAAGCTTACGTAAGTACATAAAAAGCTATTTTATGATTTTTTCAAATTTGTAAAATTTAGGGGGTGGATAGCCGTAAAATGTTCCATAAATCCTGAAAACACGTATGACCACGAATAAATAATTTATTAAAAGTTGTAACTTTTAGTCTTCCTATTGATTCGCATACCTCTTTGGACACAGGCCTGTGTATCGTTATTTAATTTCTTACGATATATAACTACTTATCTTGGCGTAATTGTTTAGAACACTGGCAGACGGTTTTGGATTCGAACTCCGTGTAATGAAGGCGACTGGGAACTGCTGTGATATTATTTACGCACATATTAGTAACAACTGGCGGAAGAGTTAATTTTCTATCTGAAGTATGAACATTTAAGAGTGGCTTCCCTTGACATGTAGACACCCAGTAATGACTGAACGGGGATAAAATTTATTTTCCCGATATCCTCGATATCATAAACCTAGTGAGACATCGTTAGTGGTGAAAAGTCGGAAAATGTGTTTTCGCAATGTTCTCAAAATCTCATTAACACAATAATCTATCGTTATAGTTTTTCCTTCAAAAATTCCACGTGGACGAAGCCGTAACCGTGCAGCAATTATGTAAGTAGAGCATCAAGTTTGTCGCATAAAGATTTTAGAACCATTTTGTTTCAATGCCTTGCGCGCTCATCGGCAGCATTGCTTCATGGCTATTGGTAACATATCTTTGTGCTGACACGTCACTCATTTGACTGCACCAATCAAAATTAGATACTGTGACGCCACAGATCTGTGATTTGCCAATAGAACCATCAGACAAGTGAAAGTTAAAACATCCAAACAATAAATATATAGTCTCATTCGAATCTATGCAACCCAAATACATAAAATATAAAAAGCCACAAAAAAGTTAACAGCTAAATCAATCTAGAACCATCTCTCGTGAGACACAGTATTGGCGTGCATGCAGCTGTGCAGATATTGAACTCAAACATTTTTCCAGGTCACAACAGTAAAACAGATGAATGCTTCGTGTTTGTAAGGCCCTAAAAGAGGAATAATTTAAGCATTCGTCCTCTTAATGCTTTAAATACCCAAAGGAATGTTACAGTTCTCAAAACACACACACAATGCATATATGTATACACTTCAATATTGCAGAAATGAAAAATTTGACAAAATTAATGCTAATAAGGACGACGGAATGAAAGTAATTGTAAGCAGTAGTTAATATTCTCTTAATATAAATAGACTACATTAGACACAGTAAAAATTAACTTTGCAGTAGTTTCAGGGACGTTACTGTATGGATTTCATTGGGATTTTTTCTCTCTAAAATATTAATATCATATACAAACTGGAAACGCGTTTAAAAGTTCTCGAACGGAAGACATTTCTAATCTGGTCCAAATTTTTTGTCAAGTACATGGCATCATGCCCAGTTTCAGCACTCCCGTGTTCTCAGCGCCAAAGGGCGTTACGGATATGAAGTGTGTCAACGTCAGCGCGCAGATGTCGCCAAACAAAACACTGCACATCAGCACAGGCGCTATTTTTATGATGCTTCCAGTCTGATTCTGCCGACGTCGGCGAACCAGGAACTGGACACGGCAGCCACTCTGAAGGCGCCGACAAACTTAATTCTCGGAAGAGAACCAGGGACTCGGGCGACACGTGCTATTCTGCGAACACTCTAAAAAATAGTTTGTAAGTTTGCCACACGTGTGTATAGGAGCGCTAAGAAAGTAGGTATGGTGTAATTGTTTCCCATATATCTACGGTAGCATTCTTAAACTGTTTTATAAAGTAGTCAAATACATACTAAAGTTACCAGACTTGTATTGTAACAAATGTAAATGTTTGCATGTTTACAAGGTGGAAGTATGGCAACTGTCCTATACTGTGTTTAGGTTAATTACTTCCTAAACAGTTTAGGGAGTTTTTTTTTTTTTTTTTGTTACAGTGAAGATAGCGCTGTAGACACTGTGCCGTAATTACGGTATAACACGAAATTTGCTCCGCTCGTACCTTGATCGTTACACACTTGAACGCTTTAGCATTTGACAGTACGTTTACGTCACTTTAAGCATTTCGTCAATACACAATGCAAAACAATGTTTAAATAACGACAGTTGAAAAACGTTCGAGATATCCTTTTCCAAAAGAAAATGTGTCATAAAGCATTATAGATTTTCCGTACAAACGTATCACGTAAATATCCTGGAAATATGCCCCGGTTATTAAACCATTCACAAATTTTTGAATGCCCTCTATGCAACTTAAAGAGTTCGCTTACGAATGCTTCACAAACACTGTAATAAATTCACAAGGTATCCTGATCATGTTCAAGATATATTTGTTCCTTTTCTCATGAAATCCCAGGAATGCATAATTAAACTATAATTAAAAATAAACATTTTTCATTATAATAAACACATCTGTTGGTTCTCGTCAAGTTGCTATCTTGACTTTAGGTTTTCAGTTGTTCAAAAATGTAAACCAAGCACTGTTTAATTTAACTTTACCGAATTCATTGTGTACGGCTCCATAAGTCATGAACTGAAAGCTGGACGACAAATACTATAGTTTTCAGTAGTGTAACCGCCTTTACTTGCTAATGATAGTTCAATCCCGCTCGGTAAAACG
Organism: Medauroidea extradentata; assembly: GCA_003012365.1. NCBI lineage: Eukaryota > Metazoa > Arthropoda > Insecta > Phasmatodea > Phasmatidae > Medauroidea > Medauroidea extradentata. Next base: position 4,887 of record PNEQ01134333.1, on the reverse strand, counting down.
TCGGACTGACATATGGATGGCCCGGGTTCTATCACCGGCGCCGGGCATCCTGATTTTCTGTTTTTCAAGGTTTCCTTAAATCGCTCCAGGCGAATTCTGGGATGCTTCCCTAAGGCCACGGGCTCGTGTTCGTGCTGTTTTTGAGAGTTTTATTTTTTAAATCTTGAAAAGTGAGGGAAGATTTCGCAAAACAGTTACATAGAAATGTTGGAAATAGTTTGTACTGCAGAGCCAAATTTTTTTCATAACATAAGTTTATATAGTTTGGGCTAATTATCGACATAATTATTTGTTAAAGTTAATAATTAGCTCAAATTGTACCAATTTATGTCTTGAAAAAATTATGCTACATTAGTACAAACAATTTCCTACGTTTCTATGTAACGGTTTAGCGATATCTGCTCCCTTTCAAGATTTAAAAAATAAAACTTAAAATAGCAAAAACTAGGGACTTGTGGTTTTAACATAGACCATGGCCGATATCTTTCCCTAGTTCCTGTCCTCGTGTGAAGATGTATGTAATGATATACGAGACGTAAGGTCCAATAAAATCATTCCACTAAGACGAAGTGTGCTTTCAAGAAGTGAGCAGTTTACGTCGCAGCAACAGAACAATTTGTTTTGGGAACATATAAAACAATGGCGAAACACGGTCGTGTTATCAAAGGAAGCTGTATTAGACCCGACAACACCCCAGGAGCACGTGTCATTGACAAGTCTACGGGAATAAGTCAACACGAATATATTTCAAACCACTGAAGTATTGTTACTGGACAATTCCTTCCTTGCCTCTCGCACACTACTGGCTGGAGTTGAGCTGAGAGGGTTTTACAGTCCTTTAAACAACGATGTCTTAAGAACCGATGAGGGTTAAGGCTCGGCATCAGTCGCCATATGGAATTATTTCATTTTTCGCTCTTAAGAAATTCTGAGAAGAAACTTGTGAAGTTTGTTACTGTAATGTCAATTCTATTTACCTTGCACTACAATAAAAGCATCGTAGTTGAACTTTAAACGTATATTTAAGCCGTAATTAGTCGAGAAATTTATTTTTATATTCTTATTTTGCTCGACTGATAACGGCTTAAATATACGTTAAAGGTTCAACTGCGATGCTTTTATTTTAGCGCAAGAATTGATATTATAGTAACAAATTTTACATTTTTCTTCTCAAAATTTCGTAAGAACAAAAAACAAAATAATTCAATATGGTGACTGATGCCGAGACTTAAGTGCGGTGAAGGGACAACAGAACATCCACGCCCGAGCCGGGATTCGAACCCAGGATCTCTCTCACCGTAGACCGGCGCCTAACCCGACTACTCTACGGGGGCCGGCGCACTACTGGCTGACGTCTGCACCTGCCAGTCTAAAGCTGGATTCGCGACCAACAGTTAGCGTACTTAAGTACGTGTAGAAGTAGAAGCATTGAATATACATGCAAGAATTCACATCACGTTGCGTACGTGCGTACGTATCCAAGTTGGTCAACTTTCTATTCCTTACGTTACCTACGCTACGTGGTGTTTATGAATCCAGCTTTAAGTGTCCGCAAGAACGTAACATTTAGTTTAGTATTAATAATTTCTTTTTTCAAGTACTTCCTCAGTTTGTCGAAAATTACTTGTTTCGTTCAAAAACATTTAATGTGCCATAATTTAATGTCGACATTTTGCACTAGCAAAAACAACTGTTTGTTCACATCTATATTCTAAGGTGTTCTGAATACATTCCTAAAACCTTTCGTACATACGTTAAGTGTGGTTGTTAATCCAACTTAAGGCCTCTCTCTTCAGTTTTGCAGTGGTTTCGAAAATACATTTTTTTAACGCAAATTAATACTTAATACTTACATATTATCGTTTGTGTCTGAATTTATCTGTTGCGATACACCAAACAAATTTTCAGATTTTTCGCTCCTGAATTATCACATATTTTGTTGTCAAAATAAGCTAAAGTTAAGCAAATATATATATATATATATATATATATATATATATATATATATATATATTTTTTTTAGCAAACGGTACGTTATTAAAAAAAACCTCTGGCAAAATTGTGTATCGTATGACTGTAAACAGTCTCAAATTATTTCAAAACAGTTTGTTAAAAAATATTCAAGTTATTTGCAATTGTTTGAAATAAATGAAAGATCATGCACCCATACAGCAGGGACTATGCCGCGGATGAGGTACGGAAACAGGCAGGCGGTATGAGCTGGACTGACAACGTGCATCAACAACCGTATCGCTTATATGCGCGGCCCGTGAAAACAGCGTGCCGTGTTTTGACGTTATTTATTTCTAAAGATAGGAAAATTCGCGAAAATATTTCGCAGCACTTTGTGTCAGTGCCTTACGTGCGCACCTGCATCTCTGCTTTGTGGTCAGTGATTGGATGCCGTAACACCCAGCGTCTGGAGGTTAAACCCGCAAATCACAGACGTGATGTGTGGCAGTTATCCGTGTACCGATTGGCACAGTAAATGAATAAAAACTCTGCACAAAAGACTCTCGTCAATAGCCATGAAGTTGAGCTGCAGGTGTCCACGTAAGGCACTGAAACAAAGTGGGGCAAAAATATTTTCACTAAAAATTCCTGTCCCTATTTATTTCCTACGAGACTTTAAGCGATGACCCTACTTTTTTTATTTATGGGTAGTGCGTAGTAAATTCCAGCACGTGCTATGCTATTTTTGTGTCACTACTCTGGTTGGTAGTTTTTACGTGACAGCAGTCTGAAAATGACGTTTTTACTATTTTGAGGTGCCCTGAAACCATGTTTCTAAGTATGATATCTAGAAAACAAAAATATATAAATATTGTATTAAATGAGCATTCTTTTCTTAGACAGAGATACCGAGCCCACGGTTAGTAGTATTTGTTTTATGAACTGTCTTGACACGCTGCAACAATGCTCATGCCCCAGCTGTATAAGGTTGTTGATAGTTCCACTGACGACTCAATAAGAGATAACGTGAGCACTAGAGATGTAACCTTTGAAAATAATTACTAGTCGTTACTACATACAATACAACATTAACAATAGTTGCCTTACTGCTTGTATGGTTGGCAGCGATTTGTAGTAAGTAGTTCCGTGTATTTTCCTATTTGAATACAACAGTACAGAAACAAAATCAACTAGATTTGACATATCTATGTTTTAGATAGTTCATAAACGTTTTTTTGTCATACTACATATGTTCTTACCGGCTGCACAATTTATCTTAAAAGCACAAGGATTAAGTGACGTGTCCAGAGAGGTAAAACATTTCCCGTCGACGTCAAGATGTTACGCGCAGAAAGATACGAATTAGCGAGTGCTCACTTTATCCCAAACTGCCTATAAGTCGTTACTACGTAGCGTACTGTTTTCGTTGGAGAAACATCCACGCTTCACTACTGGAAGTGAACCTACAGCTCGGAACCTCAACAATAATTCGCCTCAACAGACCTGGCAACACTGCCGAAGACGTTCCACCAGTAGGGGCTGTTGCGTGGTTCTTGCAGAAATGGGCGAGGGAGAAGAAGAAGATTTACTTACATTTTTTCCCCTGGCATATCCGTCTTGGAACTCTTTCTTGGATTAGCGAAGAAGGATATGGGAGACTGACAACTTACAAACTCGCTCGGGGCGATGGATAGGCAGGCGGTGGGCCGGAAGAAGCGCCTGCCTGGAGGATAACTCGCGTCAGAGGGTTATTGTTATCCGCTGATAACTCGCGCCAGAGGGTTATTGTTATCCGGGCTTCTCCGGTCCGACGAGTCTCTCAGCCGTGGGGAGAGAGGGTGTTTGCTCACGCAGCCCGCGTCGTATTGAGTGACGTCGTGCGGATGTAACAAGAAAATATTCCAACCATTCAGGTTCAGTCACGCAAAAATCGGCCCGTACCTCATACACAACGTTTCTACACCTTCCGAGTTATGCTTACGACTCGACAATACTCGCCATTTTGGATTTCTTCTTTCACTTTATTTCAATCCTGAGAAGTTAACCGCAGTACTATCGATTACACAGGAAATTCTGTTGACTGGCATTACAACAACAAAATTAGGCTTCCATCAGCCCAACTTTTCTTTTGTTTTAGTATTCGTGGTTTGCTGGACTGATTATGCCTATATGTGGTTCCGGATAAAAAGAGCACTTTTGAAACCCTACTTACTTTTTTCTTTTCCAGATTATTTTTAGTTTCCTAGGTACCACTATTTAATATACACAAAGGAAGATAAGTAAAACTCGAAGTATGTTATACATTGTATCGTATTCAAAAATTTACTTCTAAGGTCACGGTATTATTTTTTAATTATTTTTTAGACATGACGGAATTCAAAAGTGTCGCTAACCACCTATAGACGGTAATAGAATAATAGTCACGATTGTATCGCGTAGCACAATGTTACCAGAACTTCAACTATGAGAGCAATTGTCGTACTGTTACATGCCATGTTTCTTCGGGGCGGCTGGCTGGCAACTGTATCGAAACACCTTATGGGATAGCCCATGAATCACGAGCCATCACCACTCTAAGGGCCGTATCTATAAACGGCTTTCGAATGACAACCAACTGTTATCCCCATAGAGAAAGCATTGGTGAGCAGATGCTTGTCATTCGAAAGAGGTCTATAGATTTGGCCCTAAGACTGTTAAGGTTGGACATTGTGACTATTTGAAAGACTGTCTAATTGGTAGAGCCACGATTTTATGGCGAAAAGATTTGTGCAACATTTGGTTTCGATGCGTCATGTGCACACCTGCAGCGCTGCTACGTCGTCTGTGGTTGGATGATTTTACTCTCACTTGCCTTGGCAAATAATAGATGTACAGACTCACAATAATCTTATTCTGATTGGTGCAGTCAAATGAGAAACGTGTCTGAACAAAGAC
>PNEQ01134332.1:0-39596 GCA_003012365.1 Medauroidea extradentata | reverse complement strand
ATGAGTGATTAAACTTACTGTAAAGTCCTCCTGGATTATTTTGTACTTCGTTTTGGAAAAATTACATTTTATAAATCACCAAACAATCTGTCGATAATTCACGACACATATTGTTTTTTTAATACATAAAAGATTGCTATGCGAGATTTTTATTCTTGCTTTATAAACATCACCACAGTTTCTTCAGTAATGAAGACATTAATCCACGTTTCAAAAACCATGAAAGACATTTTCACTGTTCACGTCCAGCATCACATAACCTAATCTGCAAGCGACGTAACCGACGCGAGGACGGAAGAAAATAGAACAAGGAACTTTGGTTCGGACCACGCGGCCGTGGATCGGACGAACTGGAACGGAACATGGACGAACGAAAGAAAACATTCGCAATAAACACAACATTGACGCGTTAACGTCCAAAAATACTTTGAAAAAATAAAACATTATATCTGATTGTGATATTTCTGACTTATTTTTACTGTGGTAATTATTACTGAACTAAACTTTTGGTATCTTTAGAGTATTGTACGTCTCTAAATACTGGCAAGTGTACCAAGAAACTCTTACGTCTAACAGTACGTCAGTCGTTCAATAACTCGTGAACCAACTGTACGAACGTGTCGTCCGCTAACCATAATTATAGTAATAAACATATAGCGTTGCAGATTGTGTTTGTAACGTCTGTATATTTTAGATATTTGTTAATAAAACTCTCTCATTAAGTGATGGAGAGGTAAATTCATATGTACACGACAGATAAAGATCTATTTCTCATGCAAGATCACAATGCACGGCGGTCGGCAGCCAATGAACATGTTTGTTTATAATTTGCTTTGTTTATCCTGAAACTCAACTAAGAGTGAACGGAGTATGGAATGTTACTGGTTTTCTCTTATTCGTGGAGCTGTTGCCCTATTTCACTGAGCCAATACGAATCCCGCTATTGCAATATTTGATGCTTGTGGTTAGCCTGCAGACCGATAAGTTGTGTCAGACGTATATCAGCCAATCATGCGTATCTCTAGAAACTGCAGTGTTTTGAAGGGTATGCTGGCAGAAAATTTTTTTTGCTATATACCATTATCTCTACTGAATATGTATGTTTGTGTGTGTATGCTTATATACATATATTGCGACTGATAATGTGTGTATGTATATATATATATATATATATATATATATATATATATATATATATATACACACACACACGCATATGGAGAGAGTTATGCTCATTAATTTCTAATACTACAGGAGCACTCGTCCTGTTTGTGGTCAGTGATTGGATATTTTAACTCTCACGAGCCTTGGGGTTCTATCGGCAAATCACAGACGTGTGGTGTTACAGGAGTGCTCTTGTAGTTGGCTCAGTCAAATGATAGCCTTATACATGCTGCCAATAACCATGAATCAGAATTGCAGATGTGCACGCAAGGCGCTGAAACAAATTGGGGAAAAATTCTTTTCGCGAAAAACAGGGATCCCTATTCATAAGGCGTGCCTACGGTATTGTTCACCATACACTATTGGCTAGCTGCCAGCCAATTAATGGGATGCCGATTTGACTGCTTCCAAATGAGAAATGTCGAAACATAAGTAACCAGGATTTGGGAGCAATCGTGTTCGTTTCCACAGTGCAGAGAACATATTATTCAGTTTTCTATAAATTATATTGTTAAAGTAGGCCTAATTGTAGTAGCCTTGCATGGTCGATCGCTGTTCACTTCAGACAATGAATCTACATTAGTGCAATATTTCACATTAATTTGCTACCTAATCTTAGTGCGAGGAACGTCGAGTGTTACGTACATAACTAGCATGCCAATAGTCGTATTAGTATTATGTATTGTTGACAAGTAGCAGCTGAGTTTCACGAAAATTACTAAAAATTTGTTGGTGACAGTGAATGGCGCTACTTACTACCCGTACTGTACTCATAGCTGCAGTAAAACAGAAGAGAATCAGGTCCCTATGCTCGCCGCTACTACTTTCTCACCGCCCACCTCGCGACTGTCGCACTGAGTAATTTACCGCCGTTATAAATCCGTGAAAGGTGCGGTGCGGGTCCAGGCCGTGATTTAGTACGCGCCCATCGGCGTCTGGCCGGGCTTCTAATTGGTGGGTGCGCGCTGCTCCCGTCAGTAGACACGAGGTCAGCTAGGCGCCCTCTGACCACTGCCTCTGCCAATCACATGCTCTGAGGTTAAGGCCTTCAAGAAACACTACTTTTTTTTTTTTTTGTTTACTTTCAGCCTACACGATGATTTAGGACGGAGTGTGTTAATTTTGTGTGTTAATAACAAAAACTAAGCCGAAAATTGGTTTCCAATTTGTCCATTAAGTGAATAGAAGGAAAGTATTCTACCATTAAATAAGTCTAAAAATACATTTTTAAAAATATAAAATAAATAACAGCATGTATTAAGGCGATGCTCTTTAGTTTCTATTGTTTTTGCGAAAATAGTTTATTGTTTTTAAATTTAAACGAGAGCAGATATAAATACATAATATGTCTGGCAGTTTTGTTTAAAATGGTATTTTCCATGTTAGCTAATTTTTTCAAAACAAAAAACTCTACGGTTTCGGTTAAATAAGTCGATTAACGAGATTTTCGTTAATTACGCTAAAACCATGGTATTTACTGCATTGAAAAAAATTAGCCAATATAGAGATTACGATTTTAAACAAAACTGCAATCCAGATTCTTTAAATCTTCTCTCGTTTAGGCGTAAAAATTAATATCTCTATAAAATAATAAACTAAATAGCATGACCTTATGCAACAAACTATGAATAGTTTCTTAAATTATGAAAGACGAAATTTTTCGTAATTTTACTTTGGGAGGTACGATTTTCAAGTCAGTTGTTAATGTAGCATTACTCCCCCCATATTTATTATATGGGCAAATAATAACTAAGAACACATTTTTGGCTAGTCTGCTTTTTAAGCCATCACCATCGAAATTGTCACACTCCGTCCGTAGCTTTCATGGAAATGGACAAATGTGCTGGGCACGTAGCAAAGAGCATGTCAACCTAAAGGCACGTTATTTTATTTTAAATCTTGCGATAATCTTCCAACTAAACAGTCAAAGATTAAATGATGATCGAAGGCAGACATGGCTGCAGATTAAAATAAAAAAATTTAAAGGAGTTGCTATAACGTCAACAAAAACACAAATGTAGTTTTGTGTTTTAAAAAATGGAAGTTGAGTGACACAATAGTTTAATTTATAAATGTAACATAACTGCTTTTAACAGAATATTACAATTATTTTTCAACTGGTTTAGTGGTTTTCTTATAGTATTTCCATAAACGGGAAATCATGATCACAAAATTAAAAAACCCTCAAAACATGGAACATAACGTTGAAACTTGAACATACTGACCAACGTGTTAAATTATTGAAAACATTCATGAATAAATTTTAGAACAAGACAAACTTCAATCACCTATACAGTTTGTGGTTTTCTGATCGCGAGTTAATGGACATACCTTGAAGGAATCGACTCGAATAACAAACCATGAAGTAGTCTAGTTTACGTACAAAAATGTCCTCCAAGGTAGTTTTCGTGAATACATATTGGGAATGGTTTTGTTTCCTTGTACTTCCTCCGGATAAATTCACGTCTGGGCACTACTCGATCTAATGCTATATTGAGTTGACACCTTCATGACTGATGATGGAATCACATAGGCGCGACAGAGGCAACATGACCTTCGCGACATGAAAAACAAAATATGTCCGCCAATTAGCACTGATGTTTCTGTGACCTCAGCTCGACAGAATTGGTGGACGTGATGCGAATTCCAAATAGAAATTATATCGTTTTTAATCGACTTGGAGTTTGATTTTGAGCCCAAATGTGGTGCAACTGGTGAGTTGGTAGTAAATTGTGTTTATTTAAATTTGAAGATAGATTTTACGTTGGTTATCGTAAGAAAATCAAACTTTTTACACAAACATGTTATTGTGCCGTTATGTTCACATTTCGGAATGCTAGCGGATATTTAAAATATAATACAAATTAACGAAAAAAAAAAAAATAAATACTGGAACACATCTGTGGCTTTCGTACTTGAGAATGGTTTGCAGTGGCAATGAATTATTTGCATACAAAATTTGTTTTGTATTTATCGTGTCGCTACTAAACTGATGTTCGCAATAGAAATAATTTCTAGTGTCGCTTTGTAGAGCCTACGTGATTCCACCATGACAACGCCACTAGTATAGTTGTTTTAACCATGGAGGTAGGAGTATACAGATTATGGCATCTTGGGACTTCTTTGAAGTCAACTTATTTATGCCAGTTTTGCACGAACATTTCGTTATTGTTGACCAACACACAGCATCGAGTAGATCAAGTAAGGTTTTCGTAAGCGCCTCGTATGGTATTGATAGGCCTGCTAGAATGAACATATTTGAATGAAAACGATTACGTGCGTTGAATTTGGGTGTAAAGAGCGATCAGGTACGTGTAATACATCTGCAACTGTTACATTTCATGAGTAAAAAGGCAATGTTTTAAATTTGCATAGTGTAAATTATGTGGTTAAACAATTGTTTACATAGGTAAACTTAGCGAACTTACCTGAAAATACGGCCACATATATTGTTTATTTACGCGTACTTACGTCACTGACTATGTACAACTGCTTACTAATAGGAATACAACAAACAAATTTGCACACAAAATGTAAAATAAATAGCAGAAACTAGCATAAATGTATTACGTTAGTTCAACAATAGTTTCTATGTTCAAACAGAAGGCGATGTCGGCACTCACAGAAATGTATTTCAAAACGCAATCATGTTACTGAGTTTTAATTTTACATCAAAATTTTGTTCTCCAATCAACGAAGACTGAGATAAACACGATACATCCGCTATTCGATAAATCCTTTTTACTCTCTTGCTCTTCACTGTAATTAAGTGTATCTGGTTATCTGTGTTGTAATCGTTACCCTCGTATATTTGTCGCCATTTTCAAACGTCTTACTTTGTTGTTTTAATTCTTATTCCACTGTCCTCGTGTTCTTTTTTGTATTGTCTTTCTCCGTACGACTATATTCCGACCAAGGGCTGCAAGACCAATGCTGACGGCCTATGTCTGTGTGTCACCAAATTTAACAGCGCCATATTGCAGCCCATAACGTGCGATGTTCCACAACAATGTTTTATTTATTTTTAATCGTTCGCCCCACATTAGCTAAAGTACACAATTGCCTATCTCCGCCTGCAATATGTCAGCGTTCAATTTGGTCATGTAACAAAACAGCAGCGTAACAATCTAGTTCTTTTATATAACGTCTTTGATTCCGACCCGGGAATTAATTTGTGATATTATTTTTATTATTCCACTTTTGTTTGTATTCTAGTCGTCTGACAAAATATGGCCGTATTCGTTTCTGGAATTGCGTGTATTGTTATACGCTTGTTGGTAATTGATAAAACTGGCTTCTATTTATTTGATTTTATTTTTACTGTAGGGGTTTGCTGCAACACGGCAGCATTCCCTTACAATGGCGTTGTGTCCAAAAACGGTTTATTTTGTGAGAGAAACACGCGTACTAACGTTCAACGTTTGTGTTGCCGACAACCACTGTTAACCATGATGGACGCACAGAGGCTGCCAGTACACGGGGCAGTAAACAAAAGACAGGCAGAAGAAAACCACACGCGGCTTTGAAATTCTCAGAGAGACCGTGTACAAGGCGTACTACGAAGCAGTCGTCGCACCTCGAGTCGTTACACTCGTTGCCGGCATTCCTGGCGAAGGCAATAAGGGAAAATATGCAGCGGTGAAGTGAATGGCGAGAAAAAGGCTTAGCAATGCTTCCACTAACTCTCCAGTACTTACTGCACCGTGAGGAGATAAATTTTCAACCAAGTGGTAAGGTGTAAGTGGCTGTTTTTTACGTTATACTTTTACTGGAATGTTCAACAGTATGGCATTCGTAGATAGTAAAAAATGCATAAGCTAATGATGTTCAAAATTTGATTTTTTTCTAAACTCAAGAACATTTATTTCAAACGATGGGTTGCTTAAAAAAATCCTGAAAACTGTTTCCGGAAAAGTTCTGATGACAATACACTAATGTTAAAAAAATTACAAAATAATAAATGTCTCTAAATACGTTTAAAAATCAGTGAAGAGGGTATAAGAGTCAGTTCTTGAAAATAATTTTAAAATGTAAAAAAAAAAAAAATATGTATGCATGCTTTGAAGACTATTTTACCTATACTAAATAAAAAATAAATATATATGTATGTATTTAGTATAGGTAAAATAGTATTCACCACATACGTTAAAAATTAATTAAAACACGATGTTCGTTAACGAGAAACCCCAGCCAAGCCAGGCTGCCCAATTTGGCCAACCTAACTTTTCATGTGTGTCTCAGAATATTCGTAAACTAATACGCAATACACGCAGTATGTATTTGTGCAGGGACGTATTTCATTTGAATGTGCCAATCATAACAAGGTTACTGCGACACCACGTGTCTGTGATTAGCGGATAAAGCACCAAGACGCTGATGTTAAAAACATCCAATCACTAACCAAGAAGCTGAGCTGTAGATGTGTACTGAAACAAGCTGGGGAAAACTACTTTTCGCGAAAATTTGCGGTACCTAACTATAACTGTTATTTGCTAAACACAGTGTAAATAATTTTAAAAAGTCTAAAAAAAAATATAAGCATATAATGAAGACTATTTTACCTATACTAAATAAATAAATATATATATGCATACAAAAAACTGGCATACAAATGTCATAGTTATAAAAATAAATTAACTGACGTTCACAGATGTCAAGAAACATAACAAATAAACTAAAATATTGGACGCCCTCACGTAATGAATTTTGTTACATAAAAATTTCCTCACTGTGCAGACGCATGTAGTGATAGCATAAAGATGCAAAATTACCTTGACATTTAATTTGAGGTGTAGAGCAACAATTGTCACCCATCAGTAATGACGCACAGTGCGAGATCGTCAACTTTAACAGGCTATTATTAATGGCACTTACAGATTTGGGCATTTTGTCTACGAGGTTTCAGGCAAGTTCCAAATACTCTGTTCAGTTGGGAGCGATTTACAGGTGAAACGGAAGTATAAAGGAGGTACATCATACGGATAGGTTGGAATGCAGAATGTTTAAATATACTTATTGAAGTCACGTCTGTAATCACGTTAAATGTACAGTATTTACAACTTTTTTTTTGTATGAGAGAAAATGCAAAGAAGCATGTACATGCAGCTATCTGAAACTCTACGTAATTATTGATATAATTCAATAGAAGCTTCAATTTTTTATTTTCGAAAAATTTAAAACCAATTTTAGTCCACAAATATTTAGTTAAACGTATGCTGAAGATTATCGGGCCATTTTAATTATGACCTACAGAATTGTTGTATTTTCAAGAACTAGTAATAGATAGTCTATGTTGCAAGGAGAAATTGTAAGATAATCATTCTATGTATGACTCTTCTCTCCCCTAGCAATGTACCATCACAGTGGCCTTGCATGTCATCAGTACGATTATTGCCCTACTTCGTCACTTAAACAACCTCTACCCTTCAGGAAGACTGACGGCAAGGGTGTGTATACATTAAGAGTATATACATAAGTTATCGTTGAAAATGTTTTGAGATTCGCAGGATTTTGAAGTCATTGCAGAAAAAAATGACAACCATAGAAAAGTTTTTACTACATTTTTAAACAAATATTTAGCCAGTGTGTCGCATTATTTCAACCATAGAGGTAATATATAGTAGAGGGAACATGACGTCACAAATGTGTGTCCAACATGGTCTCGAGAGTTTGGTGTCGTTTATTTATGTTTTATCGGCGTAAAAATGCAGTCGTGTTGTTTGAAACTCATGGCGTACCTTCCAGAAAATATATTTAGACATCTGGAGTCACCAAGATCTCGGTTCAAAACCTTATAGTAAGTATGTAGCTAATATTTACTTTTTACTAAAAACAGCTGGGTTAAGGAAAACAGTAACGTGGCAAACATTGTTTACATTTGTCGTTCTGAAATTTCTACGCAATTATACTATGCGATAATATGGTAGTATGTTCTCCTTAGTTCATATATTCATACGGTACCAAAATAACCCAACATAGATGTGATTTCTAAGCGATTATTATCTTGCCTCTCAATATTATTTCAAATCTCCCGCGCATATTTCACTAAAGTCACGTGACACATGTTGAACACACAATTTCGTACGTAGATGTATAGAGGATACTCCCTCTACCCTATATTTACTCTAAGATTTCAACACAGTTTCTTACACTGACCTCTATGTCAGAAGTACAAAATATCAGAGTAATAAAAATAGTTCACCATGAAAACACCGCAATAGTAACGTAATTACTCGTCAAGTTAGCAAAACTACTGTCTAGGGTTGATTTTTATGGATTCTCGAAAAATGTAACGCATTAATAATTAACCAATGAAACACTTCTCCTTCAACACAAACAACTCTGTGGTGGTTTGCTTTCGCTTTTAACACTGTTCTCCAAATAACCTCATAGTGTTCAATGTAGTTTTCGTCACAATAATTCCTGAAATGCTTTATAGGTCTAGGGGCTTGTAGATCCAAAATATAAAATTAGTTTGTGAAGATCTGTGAACTAAACGAAATGGAGCATTGGTAAAATACTCGTCACACATTGGAGAATCCTAATTTTGATTTCCGCAAATTTTTCGAATAATATGGTTCCTAAATTAGGCCCTGGCCGATTCTCTTCATATATTCCCAGTGTATCTCTGCCAAGTCCGTTACGCTATCCGAGGACATGTTAACATTCAAAAGCAAATAAAATAAATATCACTCGTAAAGAGGGTGGCATTACCACCTCCGTATTTAATACTTATTATATTCATTTACTCTCACTAGGCACTCGTTACATCCACATGCCCGTCGGACCACCCCAACGTGCATCCTCATTCATCGCTACACTTAATGCTCTCCCATCGTAAAAGAGTTCAACGGAGGCGTTCTTTGAACCACTGTAAATCTAAGGCGGTAATCTACAGCGATCTCAGGTTAATGGACCAGAACAAGTCCACAGACACCAAGCTTAACCACTTCCAAGTGGAATATACAGTCTCGTCCAGCACTTCCTTGTACGGAATGTAATACTAATGTAGTCACTGTAATGAAGCACTGAGGATTGACGTCAACACCACAAATTGGAGACATTGGAAATCCCTATATATACGTTTTCGGCTTACCGGACTTAGGTGGGCGTTTCGTTACCTCCCTTACATTTAATTTTCACCACTCCATCACTAAATGTTGTGCGGCACGGCCTGACTTCAGATCATGGATAAACTGACCGCAAACGTACTGTACAGTGCATTCCAAAGATTAACATTACTAATCTCGCGTTCATAGTGACTGATTCAGCTGCTTGCCTGTCACTTTACAAGTGTTATTTAAATGAGCATTACCAGTATAAATATTTTTTTCCCGGCAGACTTTCTCAACTGCTGATGTAGAAAAACGAAGCCACCAAGTTCACCAGAGTAATTACTAGTTGCGTTTTCTCCTTGAGAAGTGCATTATGTATTCAAGCACCTCCGCAAACATCTGCAAGACGATAAAAAAAATGTGGCATTGCCGAGATGGTGAACAATGCGTGGCATTAATGAACCAGACAATAAGCACGCCAGATGGACCTGTGTTCACACAGCAAACAATGGTGTACATCATACACGTGTTGTTACCTTATTGATACATAGGTAGATCTGTATAGTTACGTCCAGAGTGATTTATCTGTATGCTCGAGATTACATATTTTACCTCGTCAAACATACCGTAGAAAACCACCGTTTTTCTGCGGGTTAGCCGGTGCTCATTCTAACCAACGAAGGGGAGCAATGTAAACAACAAGGAAAAAACAAAAGAACATCCTCAAAACGTGCAGTCAGGACAGTAATTTCGTTAACAGATAGACAGAGACAGATCCAGAGAGAGAGAAGTGATACAAAGCCTAGGGTAACATTTCAAAGTGTTTAATTGACCGGGCCATGGAGCGTTGCTCGTTCGCATGAGGTGTTGGAAGTGTCTTACCCCACACTCTCAGTTTCATTCACCTTTCATGCCCCATGTCTAGGGCCCGGTAGTTTTCGCGAAAAGATTTTTACCCCACTTTGTTTAGTGTCTTACGTGGGCACCTGCAGCTCAACTACATGAATATTGGCAGAGTGTTTTTGTGCAAAGTTATTTATTCATTTGAATGTGCCAATCAGTACACGGATAACTGCCACACATCACATCTGTGATTTCCGGACACGCTGGGTGTTACGGCATCCAATCACTGACCACAAAGCTGAAATGCAGGTGCGCACGAAAGACACTGAAACAAAGTGCTGCAAAAATCTTTTCGCGAAAACTACCGGGTCGTACCCATATCTGCTGGCATAGTTGTAAGAATTGTATCATACAGTAAGTTCCAAAATGATCTTTACAACTTTGATGGCCAATATTTCGGAGACGGGGAAAGATAGAAAGGTGCGGTTTACAGTACAATGTTTATACACACCTAAAATTTTGGCAGCCAGTTAACATAGTTCAGTATGTGCGCCGTTTGTTGAACGCAGGATATCTAATCGATATTCCAGTCCCAACCATGTGCGGCTTAGAATGTCGCCGTGAAAACTATCAATTGCTGATGCTATGCGAGTTCGCAGCTCTCGCAGATCTTGGACCGGCGTCTGGTAGATCACATTCTTCACAAAGCCCAATAAGAAGAAATTTGTGCGAGACAATCCGAAGGCGAACGTGTGGTGTGGTCTGCTTCACAACCGTGTGGTTGGGCCCTTTTTATTTGCCGAAGCTTCCATAGCCTCGACTGTTTACCTTGACATGCTAGAACATTTTGCATTTCCACAGATCGAAGATCTGCAACTTGACATCATGCTGTAGCAGGATGGTGCCTCTCCTCACTGGGCCTTGATTGTTATGTTGGCTTTAGATGACAAATTTCCAGGTCACTGGATTGATAGAGGAGGATCCATTTTCTGCCCCCCCTCCTGGGTCAAAGACATTACCCCCCGCTGTATTTCTTATTATGGGGCTTTGTGAAGGACCTGCGGGAGCTGCGAACTCACATAAAATCAGCGTTTGAACGTGTTCACGGTGACGTGCGGCGGGCCTGTAATATCGACTAGATATCCTGCGTGCAACAAAAAAATCGCACACAATGAACTTTCTTAACTGGCTACCGAAACTTTAGGTGTGTAACATTGTACTGCAAATCTCACCTTTCTATCTTTCCCCGTCTCCGAAATATTGGACTTCCTGTATTTCCGACGGACTCAAAATATCCATTGTAGCGGGAGAACGCGAATCCGAATGCGCTATGACAAGTCTGTTACAGAAAATTTCAGCATGTTCGAAATTATTTCGGTTAATAACATTTCGCGCTGGAACTAATGTTCATTTTATTGTTACATCTCATTTTCATCTACGCTACGGTGAACGTTTGAATGTGTCCAGTTACAAACAAACACGTTCAGCTGGTTAGGTTGGGAAATATACTTAACTTACGCGAAGGAAAAAAAATGTAACTTTCAGTTTTAAATTGTCACTTATCCTGTCATTATGAGTTTGTAAATGTGAAGCAGGCTTAAGGGCGCGGCTACAGCTATTTTAATCACCATGTTTTTATATTTAAATTTGTACCAGATATTTTTTATTGTTTTAAACACGAAATGTAACTAAATTTTTCTCTTATAAATTTTTTTTATCTTGTGTAATTCTTGCGTAATGGCTCGTTAAAGCCAAAATTTGCACGTTTCCGTTTCA
Source organism: Medauroidea extradentata (assembly GCA_003012365.1). Taxonomy (NCBI): domain Eukaryota; kingdom Metazoa; phylum Arthropoda; class Insecta; order Phasmatodea; family Phasmatidae; genus Medauroidea; species Medauroidea extradentata. The sequence goes on along the minus strand of PNEQ01134332.1, from coordinate 27,759 downwards.
AGGACGACACTTAAACCAACTCACTTACCAAATTGAAAATAATCATATTGAAGAACGATATGATAGGCTACAAATTCAGATGTTAAACTACAAAATAAAATATTTTTAAATTAAAAAAAAATATTGAATTTATTAAATTTTTATTTTAAATTTCATCATTTTTAGTCAAACACAAAAAAATTTTAATCTTTGTTTTTATGGAAGTGACATTATAGCCTGCGACGTCTTTATCCACTGAGAATTTTTTCAGTTTGGTATGTTAGTTGGTTTTAGTGAAGTCCTTAAAACGGACACATGCAAATTTTGACTTTGAGAAGCCATTACGCGAAAACTATGATATATATAAAAAATTTCATAAGAGCCAAATTTAGACACATTTTGTGTCTAAAATAAGAAAAAAATATCTGGTACAAATAAAAATAATAAAAACTTTGCGATGGAAATAGCTTCAGACAGCATCCTTAAGGTGGCCGCCTGGGTGGACGTATTTTTATCGTTCTAGGCCTAGAAGTGAGTAAGTGATAAGGACGACATAACATGCGCATCACGCCTCGCTTTAGCCTCTAGGCGCTAGTCACTGAATTGGCGTGCGATGATCTTGCCAACAACTAACCTCTATGAGACATTCAGTGGTGAGCCTTACATTTTATGACGCAATATTAAAGACAAGAGTATTGTATACGCCTATACATTTTAATAGATTCTGCACTTAATTGTTAATACATTACAATGACTAAAACACTTATTTTCGCCATTTTCATTAGATTTGATGCAGCAGTACTATTCGCCACAATTTCATTAACACTTAAAGTCTTCCAACAAATCAAATGGCGCAGATCAACGTCACTTAATATAACTTACACTTCCATTACTTACACTTGTCACTTTCTTATAAAAATCCATTTGTAACAACGCATTACCGCGTTTAGCAGAAATACCTCGAAAACCAAACCTATACAACAACTTACGCAAAACGGAACTTTCTTCAAAACTAAAACATTAAAAAACATTCAAAACTTGAGGCTTTCAAAAATTGGTTGAGTTTGGATACGGATCGTCAGTGTAGTAATACCTCAGCTGTTTTGAATGTTAACGCTTTTAGTTTTCAAAAAAGTTCCGTTTTGCATAAGTTGTATAGGTTTGGTTTTCGAGGTATTTCTGCTAAAAGTGGTAATGCGTTGTTACAAATAGTCTTTTATAAGAAAGTGACAACGACAAGTAATGAAAGTGTAAGTTATGTAAGTGATGTTGATAAGCGTAATTTGATTTGTTGGAAGACTTCTAGAGTTAATGAAATTGTAACGAATAGTAATGCTGTTATAAATATAACACAAGCTCCAGTTTTGTTGAATAGGAAAAACATGTAATTTGAATTGGGCGATGAAGTTTGAATGTATACCAAGTTGAATGGTACTTTAGCAGATATAAGGATGTTCGGACATGTTGAATATGTTAATAGTTCATAGTGTTTGTAATGATCTGAAACATACGATAAAAGTGTTTGAAAATGACTAAAATAAATTTTTGGGTTCGCTAGAAAATATGAGAAGTGGTGAACGTGAAAGGCGCATACAAACGTGTAAAGTACCTTGCAATAAATTCTTAAGCAAACATCACTCATTCGCACTGAGAATTTTTGGAATTGTCTTGTAACGGCTGTATCTGTGAACGCCTGGGCTGCTGGGCAGACGGCCACCTGAAACAACTGGAAGTTAGATGCGAGCAGCGACTGGACATCAGTGAGGTGGGCGAGGGAGACGGCAAGGCGGAGGGAGAGTTGTCGCGAGTGAAAGCGGCCCAGCTCGTTGGCCAGGGTGTAGGGACGTGGGAGTGTTGACAGAGAGGGTGTGGGGACGAGGCTAGCCACGGGTCAAGGTCAGTGTGTTCCCACGCTCGGGGGTCAGCCGGGATCCATGTGTCGCAGCCAGCCAGGCGGGCCACGAGGCGGCGCCCAGCCTGCGATCATGTCTGGTTATTACTCACTGAGGCTGGACACTCCCTTTCACCCCCTGCTGCTCTATACACTCTACTATACTTTGTCCGGAACCATACCTGCCTCTTATATCGATACACGTGCCAGATATCGCCAATAACGTCCAGAGATTCTCGTCAGAGCTTACACTTGGCAAGCAGATTACCTGATGCCCTACAGCTGGATGGTGGCTGGTGACGAAAGCGTTTCTGCTCTACTTCAAATAGTTGGTGTTAAATTTAGAGTTGGTGTTGGCTGTATTAAGGGAATACTGACCTACCACTCCAACAACACCAACCGAGTTTCTATGTCCAATCAGAAGACAGTGAACGTTTACATGAGTGTATAAACTATGCATGCTTACATATTTACTGTTCTCGGCGCAACCAAGTTCGATAGGGATGGAAGCTGGACAAATTAAATAAACGAATCAAATTTCTTATTCAACAGATAGAATTCAGTCGTTTAGATCCAGATTCCCAAATAAAAAAAAGTTGGAAATAGACGAAAAAACAGTGAACAGTGGACAACAAACAAAAGACGATAGACAACATAAGTTAAAAACAACGAAAAAATGCAACGTTTCAGGAATTGCAAGAATTGCAATCTATTCCCGTCTTCAGACTGAGACACAGCTGGTTGGAACACCAAGACGCGAATGTAGTTCGCTGGAAAATTGGGGTTTGTATAGTCTGGATGGGCACTAACCAGATCTATGTTTAACAGTCTCGGCAGAACACCAGCCCACATCACTACAAGGTGCTCAGCCAGTCAGGAGAATATTTTCCTCTCATTGGCTGCGAGCCCAGCCAATTACACATGCTTTTCCACCTTTGGCCGAGCAGGTTAGTGCCCATCCAGGCTATACAAACCCCAATTTTCCAGCGAACTACATTCGCATCTTGGTGTTCCGACCAGCTGTGTCTCAGCCTGAAGACGGGAATAGATCGCAATTCCTGAAACGTTGCATTTTTTCGTTGTTTTTAACTTGTATTGTCTAGTGTCTTTTGTTTGTTGTCCACTGTTCCCTGTTTTATTATCTATTTTCAACATTTCTTTTTTTTTAGTTTGGGATTATGGTTCTGAAATTGTGTCCTGGTGTTGTGTCGATATTCGACTGAATTCTATTTGTACAATTCTTTGTTGTCTTACATAAATAGAACTGATAGAATTCCTCTGGAAATGTTTTGTTTTCTATTTTTTGTGTGTTTTGTATCTGTTTTTTGTTCCTCTTTGTATTTTGTCTTTCAACACTAGTTGAATAAGCAAAACATGAGAAATGGCGTATGTCCACAAACCAATAAATTCTAATTTTAAACTCCCATTGCGACAAACATTTAAAAATCGTAAATAAATATTTACAGATATTATTTACACTTATTCGTCCTAAAATTTAAAACTCATACTCTAATTATATAGTTAATAAATGTCTGCCTGTCTCACAAAAAAAAAATTTTATGAATACATAAGCTACAGTTCTCTTTAAACACCCCTTTCCAGACGTTTCTCAAAAATTTACAATAATAGTATAACCTGTTCGTTCCACCTCACATCCTCAAACACACCGTCCAACTTCGCTCCAACACTTCCGCAGCCGTTCGCACTTGCCACATTGCCGCCTCTTGATGCACTAATCCCAACTGCTTCTTGCTGTCGCTGCCGAGTCCGCCACTTACATGCACTGGCCAAATGCCACAATAACTCTTCAACTCTTCGGCCACTGCAGCGACCGCGGCGATGCTCAGAACTTTATTCCTAGAGATCACGGACGATGCCCGACAACGTAGGGCGAAGTTTCCAGGTGTTAGGGTAACTTTTGATCATGGCCTAGGTGTGTGCTCTTCAAGGATGGCTGACTGGGGGCCCGCCGCCTGACGACAGCGATAAGCGCGACAGAGGCAGGCACTTGTCTACAGTTCCGTGTCACCGTGAGTGGAGATATAGAAATGGAAGGAGGGAGTGACGACGAGGAAGGGGGCGCAGCTTGCCACCTCGCCAGTGCATACTCAAGCTCTTGTCTCGTTACAGTGCATATGTGTGCATGTATACAGGATAGGACGAAGTGCGTTAATTTCGTGTGGTGATGGCTTCATAAAAAACTATGTCGAAAATGTGTTTTCAATTTGCCCTTAAAGTGAGAATTGTGGGAGTAATGCTACCTTGAAAATAGACTTTCAAAATACGTTTTAGTTAAAATTTTAAAAACTCTTTAGAATTAAATAACGAAACTTTCTACAGTACCTTATAAATGACTTTACTTCATTCACAGTTAGTTTGTTAATGTCAATCGCCCATCATTGTTCAAATGGGCCGCGACACTTTTCTTCCACTTATAACTTAGGAACACTTCACTGTAATTCATGTTCTACTACATAATATTAAAGAGACGAGGAAGATTAATGAAAAAGGTTGTCTTGTCAAAAATTTTTAGTGTTAGCCGTTTTCGAGAAAATCAAATGTGAAATTAACGTATTTTTTGTAATGCCTGAAACATATGTAGTCACTGCGACTTCCTTGCAAGGCGTGTATCCGCACTAACAGGCGTGTTGCAATATTGTTGCGTCAGATTTATCATATGAGATTTTGTTACACGTATGGTGTTAAAGTAGGTTCATAGTACTGTAAAGCTGTTTCACTCCTTGGGCAACGAAACTGTACTATTAAAATAAAACTCACATGTATATAGCAATATTCACCAAGATTCACAAAATATTACATCCAGGAAATCCCTTTGTTACTAGTGACAATAAATATTCACTGTCTACATACCATCTGGCACATTTTGTAATATCACTAATAAAATGTTTTGCATCACTGCATGGGGTATCAGCTTTGTGAAATTATTAAGACGCACTCATTGGACTAAAGCGATTTACGTTCAATTATCAGAGGAGTTATCTGAATGTACGATTTTGTAGAACTTTATGAACATTGTAATAAACTTACATGTTTTATTTCAATAGTGCAGTATCTTTGCTCCCAGAGTACAGCGCAACTGCTTTACAGGACTATGCACCTACGTTTTTACCACCCGTGTAACAAATCTTAGATGATAAATCCGTCGGTACAATAATGCAACACATTTATTAGTTCGGTTACACGCCTTGTAAGAAAGTCGCAATGCCTGCTTATGTATCAGGCGTTACAAAAATTACATTAATTTTACATTTAATTTTCTCGAAAACGTATAACTCTAGAAATTTTAGACATGGCGACATTTTTATACATCTTCCTCTCCTGTTTAATATTTTGTAGTAGAACACTAATTACTGTGAAGTGTTCCGAAGTTTCAAGCATAAGAAAAGTGCCGTGCCCCATTCAAACAATGATGGGCCAATGACATTACCAAACTAAACTTTTGAGAATGAAACAAAGTCATTTCTAACATACTGTACAAAGTTTTGTTATTTGATATTAAGTAGTTTTTGACATTTTAATTGTAATGTAATTTGAAAGTCTATTTTCAAGGTAGCATTACTCCCACAATTTTCACTTCAGAGACAAATTGAAAACACATTTTCTATATTTTTTTTTGTGAGCTATAACAACATGAAATTAACACACTACGTCCTGACTCACTCTGTATATGTGTATATATAAACAGAAATGTTATTAATGTTTGGTAAACAGTAAGCTTATTTGTTTTCATGAAATAAAAAATGTATATATTTAATTGATAATAAAATGGTACGCACTACATTTCGCATGTGTAAGACAACTTTACAGAAACTCTGATGTGAACATTCTCATTTCTGCAAGTAACATGTAATTTAAGCTACGAAAGTGACTTTGCACGGTACCTGCTATCATTATAGTGGTAGGTAGTGTCGGAACGGTTCAGAACCAACAATATATTGTGGCATAATTTTTACACAAGCAGAAATCGTCCTCTAAAAATTACAGGAAAACAAACCAAACACCTACCACCTGTTGTGCCTCAAGCTTTAGCTATGGTATCGAAAGTTAAAGACATGCTTACACTAAAACAAATGTTTGATAAGTTAAGAGAACAAGATTAATTCGCGCGTTGCACTATAGCGTGTTTACTATCGCTCCGTTCGCAGAAGTACAGTAGAATAATAATTACTGACTTCCTAAATTCTCAAATATATAGACACTGTTACGTCGACAGAAATGAAAATGAAAATCCAGTACGCGTTCCCGCCTTCGGACAGTGTCACATTGTGTGTGATAGAGGGCCAGGGTGAAGCTTGGGCCGGCTGTTCGACTAGTGGGACATGCTCGTAGCACGTCCGACCCGAGGAATGTACGAGATGAGGGTGATATGAGTGCGGAACAGAGAAGGAATGAGAAAGGCGAGGCAACGTTAGCCACGTTTCCCACATGCAAAAAATCCGGGATCGAACCCGCCGTCTACGCGGAAGGCGAGACGTCTGACCCCTCGACCGCGGCCCCTTTACGTCTAGAGAAATATAGCACTGATATATTACAAAATACTTACCTACGGTTTTAAGCAATTCGAAATTGCATCCTTATTGGATTATCGTAGCATTGCGGACATTAACAAATAACGGTCCGAAATGTTCAGACGGTAACTTATTGCATTTACTTTTGAGAGAGGTTTGAAGAAATTATGAACAGTGTTTAACAGAGAGGTTTTGAGTGCTAGTCAGGGTTATATGAGGCGATGATGGGGCAGCTATAGAATGCAAGAATGAAGCAAATGGGTGTTCCCGAGAATTCCCGCCAGCCATCGGGAGCGACCACACCGGGAATCGAACCCGGTTCGCCGTGGTAGAAGCTCAATTGTGCAGTACAAACTCTAATATTGTTTGATATATGTATCGTAAGCAAAATTTCGAAACATTTTTACACAGCCTATATTGTTGTCTGACGAAGTAGGTGGTACAGACTCCAACAAAACTGTTACTATTGTGGGTTTATTTACATGGTTGCTGCTGTTACAAAGTTATTATTATTTGGGGAGTTTGATCAGATGGTAGCTACACTGCGGGGTTATTTAGATGTTAATAAAGGTTAAATGACTTAGGCATTTATGGTTAAACGGCATTTACTGTAATACAACAGCAGGCACTCGGAATAGGCGGTTACAAGTGTTATATTAATTTAGGAAAGGAGCGCAATAATACTGATTATGAAATTATGCTGTTAAGTTGATGGTTTCTGCCACATAATTATATCTGGCGACCTTACCGAAAGCTGTACTGATGTGGCAGATGGCATCGACGGTCGAGCATGCCCCCGCCGGGACTCGACCCCAGTTCTCCAAAGGAGAACTGGGCTGCAGTTGATCGGATGAGTGTTGGCGGACGACAGACGTTATCTACTTGATAACAAGACGTTATATTGGCGTGCTTGTCCTCACTATTGCGCCACTACGAAGGGGTGATGTGAGTTGCTGTCTTCCGTGGCTTCCCAACGGTCCGGTTGCAGCCCGAACCTCTCTCGCTGTCTGGCTTTCCAGGAAGTATCATAAGAAGATGCAATTTTAGCACAAGGCACAATAAAAAACTGATACTCTATTTAAATACGGTAAGGAAAGGGCGTTGCCTACCTCGCAGGCCTGACGAGACAAATTATAGGATTTACATACGTAATTATTTTTTGTGGGACTTAGTCGCGTGGTTGCGTGGTTAGAACTCCTGACTAGTGGACCAACGGTCCCAGGTTCCATTCCCGTTCGAGGTGACATTCAATGTTTCCTCCCTAGGTTCATGACTAGGCGTAATATTTCGGGCTTTCCCTACCATTCTTGCGGAAGACGTTGGCGAACCACTGCAGTATCTCCCTCGCCTAGTATGTAGTCCTAGGTGTCACCCCATGGGTCCCTCAAATTCCTCACAATAAATGGAAAAGTTGAATTAAAGAAATTACTAGCAAGCAAAAAAGAAGTGAGTTTGGTCAGCTTTCAACAACTAGGGTTTTGAGCGCTGAAGAGAGACGAGTATTGTGCAGTACTGGAATGATGTGACTGTATAAAATACATCTTTGAGTAACGACACTGCCCGGCACTATTTGTATGCAAGACAATCTGGGTTGGTCCCACCGAGAAAGTAACACTTGACGTGAGGCGAGTACCCTAACCACTGTGCTCTCTTATTTAATAAGAATAGTAAATATTTTTACGTGATAATCACGCTACGCATTGACAGTGCTGATTATCAATGAAGAACCATTCACAATTAAGTTTGAAGGAGACGGAATCCTTGCAGGGTTCGGTATCTCCTGGCATGACCGAAGTCCTAATTGTTTTTTAGAATACACGATCGTGGGATGACTTATAAGTTACTGAATCTCTTCTGGGAAAACAAACGCTACAAATAATATGGCAACAATTAAAAAAAAAGTTCTTTTTCAGCATAACGATATACTTATCCATGGAAATAAATGTCCGAACGGTGCAGATATAAGAGGGGATGAACTCGTTTCTGACCATAAATGTACTATTCATCAGACTAAAAAAATGTCCGGAAAGCATTCCCCGTACGTGATAGCGGCAAAAGATATGCTCATAACACACTGACACTTTGTCATGACATGGTTGGTGTAGCACTACGTGCATATGGTGTGGTGTAAATACAGAATGTAAAGAAATTGCCATGACTTATTTTATATGCTTGACCACACTCTGTCATCTACTAAAAATTCGTTTAAATACATACATATTAACTAAGTGCATTGTTAATGAAGGCTTGAGATAATACAATCAACCAATAATATATTTTCGGAAAAATAATTTGACATTGATGTTTAAGTTTATGTTTCTCTTTAGTTAAGTCTTCTCGTGATCAGGTTGTTTTTTTTTACGCGTGTCTAGATGTACCGAGGAATTGCGTATGATATTTTATATGCATCTATTATATTTTAGCTATTAAATTTTTTTCCCAAGTATTTTAGTAATGGCTGTTTGCAACTGTATGGAAATAAAGAATAACCAGATTAAAATGTTGTGTTCGGTACTGACTAAAGAACCGCAGTAATTGTGTTATACTTCACATTGTGTGTTTGAAACAAATTGAAAATTCTGTGCGTCATCATTGTTAAGTAATTGCAAAACAGAATTACGATAAATAGAAACCCTCGTATTCGTCAATAACGTTACCGTTTTTTTTACTTCCTTTGCGATTGTCTTTTTTTCTTCGTGTTTCTGCAGATTTGTTTGATCTTCTTTGAACGAGGACTTAGGTGTTTGCATGCCGTTTCATTCCTGAATGCATATCCACATTGATATGTTTCGTCCGCACAGTCTCTTACTACATTTATAGAATTGATTTTATTTCGTGGCTATTAATAACATGAGGTGTAATATTTTTTGAAAATACAAGCTTTTAAAGGACATCAGAATAATGGATTTAATGAACAGTGGAAGATTTACGTTGTTTTATAGAACTTAATGGTTACCATTCATTTCAACAAGTTACGAGCTCATTTAAATGGCAGAAGTAAACTCTATAACTGCATAATACTTAAAATAGGGATGAACTGTTTTATTCGCTTGGTCTGATACCGGTGTTCTGCAGAATCATCAAAGTCACAAACGTTAAGCAGAGAAAAAGAACAATAAAAATGTTTTTCCATTGATATTCATATACTAATAAACGAATTTGAAGTACGGTAAAACAATGGAGATTGTAAGGACGTATCGTTACAACATTATTGTTCGATCATGCAACGTATGCTTAACGACTCTGAAGGCTGGCCTCATTCTGCCTAACGCCATTCGATTCACAGTTCACCTTTCTTGGCGTTAGCATGAAGGAACACGGAATGGTGTGTTTGTAGACTACGAGATGTACGTACCGAGGATTTAATATTTTGAAATGTTCTTGCAGTGAGGGTAAATGGTTTAGTGACATACAGTATTGTGATGGACATACGATATTGCAGCGCTATATCGTCTCATAAAACAATGAGTGTAGCAAGGAAAAGAATAATGGAAAAAACCTGAGAAAGGAACCAAGAGGAATTATGTCAAACACTGTAAATACAAAACGGTAATTACAATTTCAAACTAAAATTTGAAGAGAAAAGGCAAAGATGAACGAAAAATCAAGTACACCAAAATTAATACAGCACAGACAGAAATTAAGACGTAAACAGTGTCACACACAAAACAGGATGATGACCCAACAGCGACGTCACAAGCCCAAGAACAAACGAAACAACGATTTCAGACGAGTTAGTCGCGACGTTACGGAATGTGACATATTCTCGTGTCTTCAGGTAGACTGGAAGTTTTTTATCGTCGTCCTTGATTCACTCATGGTTCTCTGAGACGACATAGGACTGGGATGGCACATGCCCACAATGTTTCACTAAGAGTATGTTTCCTGTGTAGCTGGTCATACAGCACGAGGCTTGTCCGGAGAGATGGGGGTCGTCGTGTGGGCGGCCGAGCTGCCGCTGTGCTGTCGCCGGCCAGAGGAGGCGCGTGAAATCGGGGCCTGCTATGTCGGCGAGGGGCTCAGCGGAAAGGTACAAATAGTTTCCCCGAAGCGACCGCCCGCCGCAGCAATAATTGGACAATCCCGGGCCGAGGTAATGGCCGCCTAATTGATTTAAATATTTATAAAGGACACGGGGTAGAGTGGCAGGGGTGTGAGGGTAGGTGGGGACTAATGAAGCATATCGGCGGCTTGTCAGGGGCCTAATGGCGCGGTGGAACGAGGTCGGCCAGGCCTCGCAGTTACCCTGGCCCCGGGGCACGAGTCCTCTTGCTGTGGTACTTCCCCTGCCTGCTCCGCTTCCTTGTAGTCTTCCGCTGTAGCACGTGACGTTTACGTCTACGCCCGCACGCGCACTGGTAACCTCATATCGCATACGTCCACCCGTTCAACACTCCGTCACGTGAACACGCTATTCATATGTGCACGTGCTATCACACTCATGTGACGAACATAAGCGGAAATAAATAGTAATAGCGCTCAGAGCTTAACGATGTTACGCAACGGAAAATTCGTAATTTCGTAATTGTACCAAACACTGTCCAACTTTTACATATTACTTCAATAGAAATTTCCCACAAATAAAATATTTTTTCCGTTCTATTGTTTACGTATTAACGCGTGTCAAATGAGCAATTTGACTATTGTTGCTACCAAGTAGAAAATACTCAAATGATACCAATAACATAATTTAGAGTGAAAGTAAGAGTATAAATACTACAGTATTCAATGTACAGAATAACACTTTTTTTTTAATTTCACACACACACACACATTTTTTTTTAAAATGTTGGTGCTCAAAGATATGCAAAAAAAGTATAGGTACATTTAAGAAATTTTAAAATAAAAAATGTAAACCATTTTTACGTGAAATTTAAAAGGTCTTATTCTGTAACTTAAAGCATTACTTTCACTTTTAAATTATTTCCTTCGTATCGTTTCAATAGATTTTACTTTGGACAAGTAGCGAAATGAGTCGAATCGCTAAGGTAGGCCTACTTGACATGCGCTTCTACGACAACTACGGAAACGGGAAAATATTTTATCTATGGGAACTCACTATTAATGTAATGTGTAAGAGTTGGCCAGTGTTTGGTACAGTTATAAAATTACGAAAGTTTCGGCGCAGGGCAGCTTTAAGTCCTGGCGTGTAAGATACAGAATCACTTCTCCTGCAATAGTGCTCAAATGTACTTGGAGTACGAGATGCGTGAGCAGCGAACAGTGAAGTATTTATTTAAGAGAAAAAAACGTTATTGAGCTTGCAGTAAAGAAAGATCGCGTTTCAAGAATAGAAAAAACTTTATGTAACTTTCAATTATGTAACTTAACTCTTTCTTTAAAAAACTTTCCACGATGACAATTTTTTGGACATACATATACACTCACACATACATACATACATACATACATACATACATACATACATACATACATACATACATACATACATACATACATACATACATACATACATACATACATACATACATACATACATACATACATACATACATACATACATACATACATACATACATACATACATACATACATACATACACAAAGCTTTTGTCTGCTAAACCGAGCGAAATGGAGCTACGGTAACATGTCGGATTTCCATTCAGGAGTACTCAGGTCCACTTGGCTGAACTATAAGAGATGATCAGAATGGCGTACCTGCTGTTCGTTGCACAGCAAAATTCAAAATTGTTCACGCACGTTTTCATGCACATGCTCAAAAATATCTTGCGTGTTTTGAATAATTTCTGCTGCAGCCAGAACTCTCACAAGGCGATCCGCAAGGCTTCTGAAGTGTGCTAAAGTAAAAATTTATTATTGGAGCGATAGAATGATATTTTTCTAGACGTTTCAAGTACTTACATTTTCCCCTTACGACTTTTTTTTTTTAGCATGAATAGTGTTCCACAACACCTATTCATGGACTAATTTGCGCGTTACTGCAGCATACAACCTACGAAAACCAACAGTATTACTGAAGATAAATAATTACATTGATAAAAGTTGTCGTTCACTATTTACTTAATGTTATAAAGACATTAAAATAACTATTATTTAAAAATTTTAGTAAATAGCCAGGGGTAGTACAATCAGCGTAAATTATTTCACTTCAACGTTGGTTTTATGGCGTTTATGCTGCCGTAACATGCGAATTTCGACTGCTACATGCAAGGGACTATCATGCTTGCTTTTCCGTAAGGAAATAATGCAGATACTAGTAACGTGCACAAAATTAACACTATCTATTATAATTATAAGATTATGAATTTTCGAGTTAGAACAGCCTTAAATAAGAACGATCTAGATAGAGCCTTTAAATTACAATTGCTTCAAACAATCTACATTCGAAGATTGGTCATTGAGAATCCAAGAATCAGACCCCCCAGTGTAAAACGTAGGTATCTCGTAATGGTGGTGGGTGCCGAAGCAAGTGGTTGGTCTAAACGTGTTGATGAAACGAGCGATACTCCGGCAGGACGGAATCACCAGCAAGCTCACTGCAATACAATCTGACCCCCGGGTGATAAAGTGCAACCATCGCATGCTTCAGAGTGAGCGGGATATGACAAGTATAACACATCAGAATATAACGAAAATGTATAATAATAATGTGTAATACTAGGTAGCAAATTGTGCCAACTTTATGAATAAACATTTGGCCTGAGTAATATATTCATTTCGAGTAAATTTCTTGCGTCGTAATGCACAAAATTTCGGCGTCAGAGTTTTGCGTCACATAAATAAGTCACGCAGGCAACATGTTTGCTCAGAGTTAACAACATTGTTGTCTAGGATATATCTTATATTGATTTTTTCGTACTGGCTTAGAGCAATCGGTAATTTTGAAAATAACTAACTTAGTATTGATTAACATACCATTCATTCTAGCTTGATTGCACAGATTTTCGGAGATCGATATACGTAGCAGAAAAAGGCAATCTTAGGAAACGGTTTAGTCAACTTTGAGAGTAAATATTTGGCAGAAAATGATGTACTTTAATGACAAACGGTATTTTTGACACTGAAATTAATTGCGATTTAATTAGGTGGAAGATAATATTATTCCCTTTCGCAAAAAAAAATCATGAAGTTGGAAAAAGCTGTTCTCACCGTTTACCTTTATAAAATACTAGCCGTGAGCCCGATGATATTTCCCATCTGCAACACCTCAGGAGTCATCCGACCTCTCTCAAATGTTGTTTGGGTTACGTGCTGTGCCCTTGCCTACCTCTTTACCCTTATTTTCAAAAGCAGGAAGTGTAAATTTTCTATACATCAAGGCATAATATTTCTCAATAACATTTGATTCTCATTTAAGAGAAAAGCATGTGTAATTATTTTTGGAATCTTTATAACTTCAATACTTTATTGCATACATGTGTTAAAAATCTGAATCTCTCTCTTCCTCATCGATTTCTATGCGGATTTCGTACATTTATTTTCAGGTCGATCCGTGAGATTCCCCTTCCCTCATTTTACCCTCTTATGGGATGAATTTCCTAATACGCTGATACAACTGACTTCAGTTTATAATGATGACAAACTTCTATGTTAACGTTCATCCTCTATTTTACCCTCTAAGGGTACGAATTTTAAAAATAATATTTTCTTAGCGCTCACCTACATCATATAAGTAATTCCCGTGCAAAATTGTATGCGTCTATGCCTAACCGTTTAAGCTGTACGCTGTCTGCCGCACTCATTCAATGGCATAATTTTATTAAGTAGACAGCATTCTATGTTGACGCTTATTATTCTGAAAAATTGTATTACTTGTTATTGGCAGTTATTTATAGCTTACGCCCTAATTACATTTATTTCACTTCCAGTTAGGACCATATTTTTTACTTGTTAAACCAATTCATTAGTTTCATATTAAGCCTAACAAAAAAATATTTTACACTGCGAGTTCAACTGAAATAACGTATCGTATTAACGCACACACAGTCGTTTGAGAAAATTACTGAGAGATCTGCTTGTAAAAAAAATTTGGGACAAAACAGCCCTAAATCTCACGACAATTAGTTGGCATTAATTTTAGGTCGTTACTAAAATGTTTGTCAGTAGGCCCTAAGTATCATCCTATTCTTGGAAGTTCATAAAACTACTATAAGTGGAGATAATAAACTTTGTATAAAATTTATTTATAATGAAAAAAGTACTTCAAAATACTTTTTTACATCTAGTCGAGTTACCCACACATTAACATGATAAATATTTATGACGGGGCATCAGCAACCTAGAGGAGTTAAATAATGCTTCATAATTCAAACTGCCTTCTGTGAGAGCACACGACACCGTGCAGTGTGTATGATATTATAAAAACCGTCATTAGTTTTAATGGCCTGCGATTAGCATCACACATTGTCGTCATATACTCAGCATCACGCATCTACATACAGTAAGTTCACCAACTCCAGAAACCTTGCAGGAATACAGTGTAAGCAGAGCTAGGTAGGTCGGGATAAAGTGAGCCCTTTTGAAACCCTAGTTACTTTTTACTTTCAGATAATTTGAAGTTTCCTCTTACTTTTTTATGTAAACTAAGAACCCTGAGTGACAATCAACGCGTATAGAATGTACCAAACTTAACACATAACGTCGGAGGCCGTAGTAAGTACTATTTTAAATGGTTATTATAAACACGATGGTCTTTTTAAATGCTTACTTTATCTTGAACGACCTATAAACGCTTGATTAAACACTAGTGTACTATCCATTCAGAAGGTATGCAGTACTTAGGTACGTGGGCGGAGTCACAAAGGAGCCTCATCCTAAACCATATTTATGCATTACCAGATTCTCATTCACTATGAGATTCAAATCGTGATATTCCGTAGATGCTTATCTTGAAACTCCAGCGTTTCATTTCAACTCGATAATGAGTATATTGACTACCTTATCCACCCGGCCATAGTCCAGTCCAACCCAAGCATTCTCTCTTATATCCACATCTACCTTCTACATACACAGCTTTCTTGAAGAAAAATGAGAGAAATCTCATAACGTGTAATAAATGAATGCTCGCCGATTGAGATCAGTAAATAAGTAACGTTGCTCAAAGAAGATAATCGACAAGTCAACTAATACGACATTATATCACGACCCCATAATTAAACAACGTATTCTCTCCATAGATCTTCTAAGAATTATACAGAATCGCTTAGTGTTTGTATTCATATCTTCGTTTTCGAAGTTCATTGGTGTGAAACGCTTCGCATGTGATTAGCACCACACCTCAGAACCAATTACGATTTCTGGTCGCAGAGCAACATTTGTGAGACATTTCCGCCCTGGGGTTTGGGAACAGTTTCCTTATTTACCTTATTTCCAAGTAAATTAAGCGTAGTAGTGAGAAACGCAAGCTAAGCAGTTATTATGTTAGTGAAATTACCATAATTTCATCATATACGCGCAGTTAGAAGCTACATCACAATGTAATTGCCATCTAAATACGCTTCCCTTGAGATTCAATTTATGTAATATCAACTGAAGGAGACAATCTTCACAACATGATGCAATTAAAATTATGAATGATTAAATTGTAGGTCTACAGAGAGTTTCGCAATTAGACTGACACACTTCGTGAAGTGATTTTAAATCTACAATACAATACATTTCAAACTAAATGCTAAGGGAAATATGTACATTTGAAAATCACTATTAGAATTGTATTGTTTTTAAGGGACATAATGGAAATGAAATTACAATTCTTATGATAATATGTTACGTGACCCAGGAAAGTCAACCTAAAAGCAATCCGGTATTGAAACCAACTCCGTAATGAAGATATCAAGAGTGGCCACCTTCACGTGGTACAGAACTTTTTTACCGCCAGGAAATATGAAAGTTTGATGGTTGTTTATTGAGTACTAATACATACTTAAACATTGTCCTTTTGTTGCAACTGCCAAAGACCCATAGTTTTCAAGATATCAGAAAACAAATGTGATACGCGTTGGTGATAATGCTCGCTAGGTATGTAACACGTTTACGAATGTGCCGATGCTTGTGAATATACGCCCATTTATATTCAGAAACATAAATAAAGTGCAAAGCATGTATTTAGTAATTTTAAGATCGAGGGGGTTAAGTCTAAATAACAACCTGCCAAAACTATTTCAAACGCAATTATTAAAATGTACACCAAGAGAAAAGTAATGAAGTACAAACGTATAGTAGCGTATCATATGATCTACCCAGTTACATTAAAGTTATAGATTTTAAAACGTAGGCCTACTTTATTTACTTTGATGCACATTATGTACCTGCACTGCATCAATTGGCACACGTAGGGAAATATCTCTCCCGGGCCGTGATGTGCTCAGCGACGGCGAAGATCCGAGCCACAAGGTCTTGCATACGCATGAACTCATTGCTCCCCACATGAAGAAGTCTTTCTGCTGATAACAGTTGTGCGCGCGATAACCAGATTCAACACGCTCCTCAAGTCCTATTCACTGGTCTGCAAAACTGATGTTCGAGTTAGTCACGCATGGCTTCACTAAAATGGGAAGACGCACATTCATGTTGAAACCAGATGACATCCCTTGCAGCGAATGGATCTCTTACACTCGGGATACCCGGCTATTATGATTTCAGTTTTCTATGGTTTCCCGAAATCACTCCAGGCGAAAGGCCATGGCCAATTGCTTTCCTAGGTCATGATTGTGTGAGACGTTCTGTGTAACCGTCTCTATTGACCTCGCTGTGGACGAGAAGTAAAATCCCAAGAAAAAAACTTACACATGTTACACTAATATCGCAATGTTTACTTTCGCTCTGATTTGGTGGTTTACTAAGATACATTTTCTTAGGTTTTACGTCAAAATGTTACCAATAGTTACTCTACCCAACAATGTTAATGACCACTTTGCTTTATGTTAGCAAATTACCGAGAGTTTAAATAACATACTTCTATGTAGTAAGAATTGTATAGGGAAGTGTATCATTCGTTGTGCACATAGAAAAAGTGACTGTCGTGTAATTTAGATGCCAAATCTGAGAGAGTAATAGGCATTACTTTTTTTTTTTTAAGAAATTAAGAGAAACTTAAAAAAAATGACGGCCCCAAGTTTACAGAAGTCTCACAATTACACATATTCTGGGACACTTCTGTATGGAGCATGAAGATTACTTGATGTAAATATGAAAACTTGCTTGCCAGGACACATACTAAATCCGTGTATACTAGTTATTAAGTACCAACACATACACAAAAAGTGCACTGTTAAAAATTTCCGTAAATTCACGGAAATATTTACAGAAAGTCACTGTAATTATACGGAAGTTTCTACCGTAATTTTTTGTGTACGGAATTGTGTCCGTATCGTCAGTTTACGGATGTTTGACCGTAACTTTCCATATATTCAAGGAAATATGTTTCTACAATTTTAAAGCATATTTTATTGTGTTTTTGTATTGCTGGTATTTATTATTACTATGGCCCCTAGTCCTAGAGTTAATGTGCATGCGCACTGGTGCGAAACGAAGAGAAGACAAGACAAGACAAGTTAAGATCTTAGAAGTGAAGCGCTGCTTCCTGGTTGTCCACACTTTGCCGCGAAGAAAAGAGATGCGGAGCGACGAGCAATACAACTAAGGACTTGTATCGCGCATGGGCAAAGGGCCGAACAGCCCAGTAAGTGACTGAAGTGTTCCGAGGAGGCAACACACATCTTCTGTTTTTCGCGCTTCACCTATCCTGCATGGTAATTATCACAGCTGAAAAAAAAATCGTGCATTTATCTGCGTTTCACGCCAGCAGGTATTTGTATAGAGTAAATATTTTCTCTCATAATGATACTAATGATGTTCCATAAAACCAGGATGTCAAAAATAAAAGTTGTCTCTTATAAAGTTGGTCTCTTACCAATGCATGGAACTCGCTCACTGACTATCTTGTCACTATGGTCCAGTGGAGCCCACCACCCGTAGCTCAGTTGGTTGAGTAGCCGGCTTTGGTGAGAGGGGTTCTGGGTTAGATTCCCAGGTTTGTGTTCGTCCAAACATTCTCAAAAAATTGTCTCTCTACACTTGTCTCACGACGTTTACTCGGGGTTGCTTAAATTAGTCACATTAAAGGAGGGAATGTTCGGTGAAGTGATGATGCGGAAACTACCGCCTCGCCACTGCACCAAACATAAAAAAAAAGAAAAAGAAAAGTGGTTAGAGTGTTTGCTTGGAAATAGTAAGGTCGTGAGCAAATTCAAGACAAATAGTACGTCAAGATCCCTAGAAAACATAGCAAATAAGAGTAATTCGTATTTCTGGACGATTGAGAGCCAATAATTTAAAGAAATTAAATTTTTGTGAGGAAAATGGATTGTCCGTAATTTTACGGAGGATTTCGATACCAAGAAAAACTGAGTGTCCGTTAATTTACGAAGATTTCCGGATAATTTTTTGCCTGTACTTTTCTGTAATTTCACGGAATTTTTTTCTGACAGTGTGATAACCGCCTGTTTGTGTGGCCATCCGCCTATTGTGTGGCCATCGCGAATACGCAAGTACACTGCGAAAAATACTTTTTGAAAATCGTTAATTTCTTCTTACAAGCGTGTGTATTTGATAATTTTGGGGCGGGAGGGAAGGGAGGAGGGGTTTTATTAGACGTATATGACATCGGGATGTTCTCTATGAATCCAGTCCTCAGTCGTGACAAAGTCGTGGACTGATTCGCGAGTAATAAGAAATACCTACGGGTGCACGAAAATAACACCTTAACTATGTGCTTGTACCCAAAACTTTTAGATAATAAGTTAAATGTTTCCCGCAAAAAAAAAATGTTGGATTTTAGACGAAATTGTCAGCGTAGGTAGAATTGTTGAGAATGGGTTTTTTACTGTTTGCGAAGTAATTACACTAAGTAAAACATTACGATACTTCAAGGCCCTTTCGTTGTTACACAGAAAAAGTCTATTTTTAACTGTTGACATTTTTTAAATAGTTAATTTCTGTGATAATAATAGGGTCCATTGTAATTTTTTATTAGTAACGACAGAAAACAGTAAAACTAAAATTTTGACATCCGGTTACACGTACAAAATGAAATATAAAAATCGGAAATGCCATTTTGTTTTGCGTCTACAAGCCGTGCGATGTTCGGTATAAATATAAATTTAAGAAAGATTACACAGGAAAATTTAGTTGAGTTAAAGAAAATTTCCTTGGCGCACCAAATAATTTCTTAGTATGTGTATAAATATTTTTGTAGCTGAAAAAAATTCCTTTGTTGTTTTTATTTTGTTGCCCAAGTTCAATAGTCGATCAGAACAACTTAATATTTGTTCGTTTATATTGTACATAGATTTTTTTGTGGCGAACCGATACAAAAATACGTGGTAGCACCGAGAATAGAACACGTGATATTTCTTATGGAGGATCGCTCATAAAAGCACCTACGGTTAGGTCTTAAAATTAGTAACCAACAGATATTCTCAGATATATGACTCGTAAAATGTATAACATTTACGCAGATGTACGTTACTAAATGTTACGTTCTATTATTCGTATTCTGTAGAAATTATTTTGTCGGGATTGCTTGCACCTGAACATCATTAAATACACTTACAGACGTAGCTATAGTGCTGTCACAAAATTTTCAAAGTTACTGTCAAAATGTGATTACAAACTACGGCGTGTACGAATATAAATGCTTAGTTGGCACGACATAATGTGTATTATTGTGTATTGACAAATAAATGATTACAATTACTTTAACCAAGTATTTTACTGTCAGCCGTTAAGTACTTTGCCAAATATATATCTCTTGTACGGTCAAAATCAGGTGTATTTTTCTTCTGGTAACAAATTATTTTGTTAGTTCAAGTAAATATTTACTTCGCATTATTCAAACAAATATTTAGTAAACATTTCTGTCGGTGAATCTTTCCAGTGTGCCAAATTATACCGATATTACTGATAACTGCGGAATGCTCAAGTCTGTAGTATGTTTAATAACTGCCAAGCCTGTGAAGAATCTTGCGAATACAGTGAGTTGTGTAAGTCGTGTGACGAATCACTAGTCGCGGTGAAGAGTGGCTAAATGCTTGAAGCCTTGCCAACAGCGTGGTTGTGAAAATACCCTTATTACTGCGTCATAGAGTCCTCGCGTCGTTATTGTTCCTGAATGATGAGTGAAAGTGATTTACTCCAACCCTCCTTCTCCCCCAAGCTATATTATTAAACCTAAGTGTTTACTGGCCGTAAATGTTTGATTTAACGAGCGAAGTGTGCGATTTAATACCAAACAAGAATCAGTAACAGGCGGCAATCAAAATTAATTATATTCTCAAGGTATGGTTCTAAAGACAGTGCATACCGTTCTTTGATTGCTGTTATGTCATTAAACCACCCTTCAGTGGAGAAAACACGTTGATATGACTTACCGTTAATAAGCGAAATTATTTTTCGTGAGATACTAAAATCGTTTTAATGTTATTTTTATGCAAAGCTTATCATCAAGATCAATTTCATAAATACATATATGATAAATGTATTTATAAAATTGTTATGCCTACGCACATAATAAAATTTACGAAATTCGGTGAACTCTTACTTTTCTATAAAGGTATCATATTGTTTGTACTAACGGTTAATAATATTTTCCAAAGCTATTGTTTTCTACCACCTTCATTATCTTTGACTACTGGACTAAATGAATAGTATTGTCGCAGTTACGATAATTCTGTTAAAATTGGGGCAACATTCCAGTTCGGTTCTCAGTACTACCTGAATTGAATCTACAACTATCTGTTCGGTATAAGTAACCGTATGTTCTGTAAAAGTAATATGTTATTTGTTCCTTCTACAAAAAAGATAAGTAATTACTCATACAGAACAATGTTTTAGGAACAATTCAGATCGTACCGACAACCAAGCTCAGCTGTTGTCCCTGTTTTAAAATATCTATGGTACTTAAAACAATACTTTATTTTTGGAGTGATTACATGTAAAGTATAGGTAAATGTTTTCTACGAGCAAGCACACAGCCAAAGATGATCACTACATCAGTCAAATTCTTCTAACTTCCGGAAATGTGTTTAGATATACGTATTATCTACAAATATCACATCAATAAATTGTACCTTCAAGCTTGACAAAAAGTTAAAATTGAATGTAGCATGAACAGCTACATTTAAAAGGAAGTGCGATACGTTCCATAAGCAAAAAAGAAATGGTAACATCAGAATAACTCTGAAGTTTGTATAAGTAAAATCATAAATCCATGTAAAGCACTTATGGCCGACTATCTCCACTGACAATTTGGATCAGCTTGTAGAGAGCAGTGGAGGCAGGAAGTTCTTGCCTTGATCTTGCTCTAATATATAAAATGCGTTCAAGGAACTAATAAACATGATTAAATATTTTATGTAATTAATATTTAATAAGATTATCTGTACTAAGCAAGGAGATACGTAAGTTTTAAAATACTAAGTACCTATCTTGGTGGAAATCGAACTGAGAAACTTCGCTGAGTTTCACTGGTGATATATGTATTTGTCACCAAACACTGGCTCTAGAGTGAACTAAAATAATATGTGTAGGAGATGGTAATTAAGGCGTACATTCGATGGGATACAATTATTTTGAAACAAAATGTAATTTCAAGAGCAATATACTTTGAGTTCTGCGATTTTGATATGTTTACTTTATTAAAGAAGAAATTATCATTTATTGTACAGTATTAGTCTAAGTAGGAGTAAGTGCTCTGTGGTAGTAGTATTATGAAGATGTATTCAGTTGGGTTGACATCGGAATCAAACATTTAGCGACAGACGTTGTAGTGCAGTATTAGAAGCTTACTCTGTTATTTTATTGAAATTTTTGTAAAAATTAGGAAATAAATTTAAGTGCTTAATTTGATTAAACCAAGACCTCCCTCCCTTCCTATTCTTCACCTGAACCAGAGCACGACAGCAAATTTGTAACAGTATTAATGAGGCGTTCTATGAGAGCAGGGAACCTTTTATAACAGGTAAATTGTAGATCTTAAATAGTGCAGTAATGATGGGCACAGTTTTCGTAATAGAAACTCTGGCCGAGGTGCTTCTACCTTTATTGGTTCCGAGAATTGTCGAAGATCCTTCCCTCATTCTGCTAGGAGATGGTCGGTATTTTAGAGCTGGCATGCCTTTATTAGTTCATCAGTGAAATATTCTGTTTCTGAGAGGAACTTAACTAGGATGTTGAGGTCCAAGTTTTGATGTAGTTAGTTCCTGTACGTAGGTAGTTTCTGTGGAGAAATAAATCAACATTTAGCCCCAAATACATGGAATTCTAGGGGAGTTATTATTTTACATGCTCAATTGCGAAGACACGTTTAATACCATACTAAACAAAATGACAATCTACGACCATGGGCCATATGTGGAATATTGGATTAGTTTTGAAGTAAGAACATTATTACATGTATCACAAGAACCAACACCAAATCGTAGCAACCTGAGGAAAAGTCCACAAGACGGTTTGTCTTGCTTAAAGTAAGTGCTGGACGACACTGAAAGCAATAATTACTAAAGTAGGCCTACGTTCACCTAATATAG
Source organism: Medauroidea extradentata (assembly GCA_003012365.1). Taxonomy (NCBI): domain Eukaryota; kingdom Metazoa; phylum Arthropoda; class Insecta; order Phasmatodea; family Phasmatidae; genus Medauroidea; species Medauroidea extradentata. The sequence goes on along the minus strand of PNEQ01134332.1, from coordinate 4,792 downwards.
CATGAAAAGTCGAAACAAGACATGCAAAGCTTAGCAAAAATTATTAGAATAAGCATTGAACAGCTAGAAAGGCCCAAGTTATGTAGAAGTGTACTATGACATCTCGAACTTATGTAGTAACAGTATAATGAGATTTTTAAATGTTTCTTGCAATGGGAGTTTACAATTAGAATTTATTGGTTTGTGGACGTACACCATTGCTCATGTTTTTGCTGATCAAACATGTGTTGGATGACAATTAACGAAAAATGAACAATATATATAATTATATATATACCTATATATATGTACAAACACAAAAATAAAAAAAACTATTCCAGAGCCATTTTGTCAGTTTTTTCCCAAAATAATTGTTACTGTAGACAACAAAGAATTCTGGAGATATAATTCAGTCGACTATCGTGACAACACCCAGACACAGAAGACAAACATAAATATAGAACCAGATTCACAACATGAAAAAAGGTGGAAATAGACAAAAACAGTGAACAGTGGACAAAAAACACAAGACAATAGACAACACAACACAAGTTAAAACCAACGAAAAAATGCAACGTTTCGGGGATTGCAATCTATCCCCGTCTGCAGGCTGAGACACAGCTGGTAAGAACACCAAGATACGAATATGCGGATAATTGATTCAAATACAAATTTGTCAGCTTATGTAATTACATGGACATTTTGTACTGTTTTTGTTCACATGCGGTTATTAGAAGTGAAATATGGTATGACCCACAAACAAATCTTTTGAAATATATGTCATATGTTTCTAGACACTTTTGTAAGAAAATATTAGTTGTTTTAAACAGAACGCGAAGGTCATCATACAACATTATACAGTAATTACCTTAACTTCAATAAGAAGAAAATTTAAATGTGTAGAAATATTAATATTACAGCGGATTAAACCAGCGGCTTCCCGTAATATTAATATTTCTACACATTTAAAATTTGCATTGTTATTGAAGTCAAGGTATAAATATGTTTAAAATTTGCATTCTTATTGAAGTCAAGGTACACACACACACACACACACACACACACACACAAATATATATATATATATATATATATATATATATATATATATATATATATATATATATATATATATATATATATAAAATCTTAATTTTTCCCGTTCATGGAGTTTCTACATGCAGAACTTTGTTCAATAAAGTTAACTTAGATTTGCTGTTACTGACAGACAGCTGATGCTTCGCACTTAACTTAAGACGAGGCCTGACTTCAGAGAGTTGAGACCAACTCCTGCATGAACCAATCTTTGATCAATAACGCGGCCATAACTGCAGTTGCCAAAGTTTTTAGACGTCTGTGAGTTACCGCACAACGTAAAGGCTTTACCTAGTAGTTCATTTTTTATTCCTGGAACATGTCAGAGAGCTATACGATTGAGAAAATACATTCTGATAGATGTATTGAAAACAAACAAAAAAAAACATTCCCCCCCATAATGAATTAAATACGGAGACAATCATAGTTTCTTCTGTACATAGACTAAACACTGGCTGCATACAGGAAAAGTAGAAACATTTACAAAACTGGTAGTTTAGAATGATTTATTTTGACAGGATAGACACCTTTTAGTAGGAGAACATAAACGAGTTTATTGCATATATTACAATGAATATTTCTGTTTCGGTCACTCGTATTTGTTTATTTTTTTCTGCAAATCTAAGATTAAATCTAATTGTAATGTTTTTTTGGGACTATTGTGTTTGTTTATTTGCATCAATTATGCAAGTACTTACTGATCAGGATCTGTCCAAAGCTGACTACGATTTTTTTTTTCATGTTTTGTCTGCGTTGCAAGTAAAACGATCGCACAGTTATACAACGGTAAGCATAGGCCTAATATAAAATGTTATATACAGTGGGCGGAACTAACATTTAAGTGTCGTCGGCACAACATACTGCTATTTCTGTAATCAAATAATGACCTTTCCTGGCCAGAGAATGCTGTAAATAAAGAGAAAAGGTAATTTCGTTATAAATTTTACCTTTCAGTAGGTACAGAATATTTAATCATTTCGTGCGTAGGTGACATTTACTTCCTTTTTTTTATAATTATATTATTACTTCATTATAATGACGTGGTATAAACTGACCAAAATAAAACCGATAACTTGGCGTATTCTTTAATCAGAACAGCCATGAAAATCTGTCAGATTTGTACGATCAACTTAAACCGTTACGCATTTACCAAACGCAACTACTGAATCCATTGGAACGAGTCTTTATAATTTAATACAAACCACAACTAAACTACACGGGAAAGCCTGACACTTGCTCAAGATCTGTTTTTCAGCTTTGTATACCTACACGATACAGTTATATTTATATTCTTTCGTAATTGTAATGTATTCGAGAGAAACAGTTAAGCAACTCATTAACATCCAAGCGAAAAATATTAGAACATATTTTTTACTACCATCCATGATTTAAAAACTATATCAACAACATGCATAGGCCCGTATTATTTTTGTGTGCACTCATGTATTTAACCAAATATGCCATATAGATCACTTCATCACACTTGTCCTTACTTGAACGACTCATTGTTCAGTGATTTATTTTGTATCCATAGTTACTGCATTTGACAATTTCGTGATATTTGTTGGCTTATTATTACTGTAATATAAAACGTTTCCGTACAATACGTCGACCATAGTTTGTAGTTTCAAATGAATTTTATAATACTGTGTGAATTTATTCCCTCGATGATCAGGTCTATGAAAATATTATACGTTTGAACTTCCCTCTCAAAAATGGACTTTACTAAATAAGGAATACGCAAATTAACTTAACTTTTCTGCGACGGAGGCGACATAACTTTTTAACAGTACATTTTTAATCAAAATATTACAATCAAAGAGAGAGCTAGAGAGAGAGAGAGAGAGAGAGAGAGAGAGAGAGAGAGAGAGAGAGAGAGAGAAGTTACTTCTCAGTCGTTATATTAACCCTATCGTTCTTTAGAAATTTAGTTAGACATTTTTTTCGACGTCAAGTATTTCCCCACCATTTTTCTTATTAAATTCACTCTTACGTGTACATCAAAGTCTTGTTTATTCTGCCAGTAGACAACATTAGTTATTAAAGACTATAAATTTGCGGAAATTTGCTGCCTGCTTGCCGGCATATTCATTTCCGTAGTTCAATAGCTACACATGATTGATTTAACGGTTCATTGGTTTTCATTATATCTGTACTTGGTTTTATGTTTAACGCGCAGCAAACAGCCCCTTCCCCCTGAGACACGTCAAAAAATAGTTGACAATTTGGAAATGTAATTGGATAGTTTGACGTATTTGAAGTTTATCGTGTTCCCAAATTTGTCCACGATTAACTTTAGGGTCATTATTCGTTATATCGTTTGATGATAGGTTAGCTTAAAATAAATGTTTGATGCAATTCGTACACACTCAAATCACGAGAGTTGACGCGCGTCACTTTGTAACGGGCGGTCTGATGCTTGGATATTGTGAATCATTCTTTTACAACGACCCGTTACTTATTTGTCTCTTTCAAACCATGCATTAATTTGTTGAGTGTTTACATGTAACTAAGCGTAAGAGCGTGAACCTCAGTTTCATCATTTAAATTATGTAATTGCAGTGACAGGTTTATAAAGTAGATGCAGATAGTTTTTTGGGTTACAGACTGTCCATACACATAAAACTATGGCTAAGATACTTCCCCTTAATATATGTTACAAACTTATGGTGTACTATCTACTTAAAAATAGTATATCAGCTTTAGGCCAGAGGCAATACCTTCGAGCTTAAAATACGAAAGTATATCTGTTTAGAATTTCATTAGAAACCAATGCCTATGTCATTTGCATATTTTAAAACTACAAAATTTTGCGTGCTAACGTAAGACATACGCATTGCAATGGATTGAAGTTACTGCCAGCAACTAAAATATATTAAGATTCAGTTTCGATAAATGAAAGTCTGGCAGGGTAAAATCCACAAGTATTTCCTGAACATTAGAACAAGGAAGTAGTTTAGATTTGGAATTCTGTGCTAATAGAGAGAATTAGCCAAGAAGCTGTTAAGTGTTGCTAGGAAAGAGGGTAAAGAGTTTACACAGTTGAAAATGTAACCAGTAAGAAGTACACTTATGAAGTAAGCTGTAGCGTCGCAAAAATTGAGAGTTCGCAATAGCGAGGCAACTGCCTATGTTCAGCCAATAGGATCAGACTTCGAATATTGTATTTTTTGCTTTATTGATTATACAGAAGGCTAAGGTAAAAGGCATTTAAAAACTACTGAGGAAATAACCACTGCGAGGCATGTAAACAAGGTTACGCCAGTTAAAGTAACATGACAAACTACATTAATTTTCATTTCTAACACTTAAATTAAAACTTCATAAAAAATCTTCCAATAAAACAATCCCTTAATGAGTAATAAAAAAAATAATTTCAAATTATTATTGACCCTTAAAGACGTTGGGGGTCGGCTAAGTAAACGTGATAGGTAGTAAGGAATTGAAACTGAATAGAACAAAACAGCAAAAGCAAAGCCACAAAATAACGTATATATCCAAAAACTGATTTTAAATATAGCCAGTAGGGACCTCGTGGGCATCCTGACGCAACTGGGAGCAAAACCGGCCTAACCTGCATAAGCTTAACATGGCCGACCCCTCCCCTTGGTGGTGCTAGGGCTCTGATTGGCCTAGAGGGTCATTAGGGGGGCGTGGTCTTGGCTGGGATTGGTTGTTGGGGTCTTTTGGTACGAATAGCACCTAAGTGCCATGAGGC
>PNEQ01134331.1:0-39520 GCA_003012365.1 Medauroidea extradentata | reverse complement strand
CGCCCCACACGTGTTTTAAATACGGTAATGCCGGCGTGCGTGGGCGTAAACTACTCGGGTGCCGGGGCGGGGGGGGGGGGGGAGTTGCCAAACAAACTCCCTCGTTGCGCCCTGCCGGGCCGCAACAACATTCATTACTCCAGTTCGAAACATATTTTTCAAGAGCTCAAGCAGTGGCACCACTTCATCAGAAAAATGCTCAGCAAAGCGCCGGTAAAAGTTGCAGAGCCATAAAATTCCCCTCAATTGTTTTTTGGTGGTGGAAAGTTCTTAAATTTTTTCTGGGTCTGGCCTGATACCTGCAGCACTCAATTGAAAACCTAGGAATTTAACTTCCTTTCACAAGAATATAGACTTTGATAATTTTGAGGTAAGTTTACCTTCTGCAGCCTGCTCAACAACTGTTCCAAAACTTCTAAATGTTCTTCAAACGTTTCAGTAGCTATCAACACATCATCCACATAGGTGTGTACTCTACTCTCAAGCTCAGGTCTCAAGGAGGCATCCACTCCTCTACAAAACTCCCCAACACTGTTCGGTAGGCCAAAAGGCAGCACCTTAAATTGGTAAGAACAACCCTTATACAAAAATGCAGTGTACTTACTATCCTCCTCCCAGTATCCTTTAACAAAATCCGTAGTACTAATGAATTTGCAGCCGAAAAATTTGTTAAAAAGTTCGTTGGGTTCTACAGGGCTTTGCCTGTCTGGGATAATCCTATTTTTAGGGCCCGCGAGTCTATACACAACCTCACGATACCATCTTTCTTGCGAGCGCACACTAGCGGGTTCACAAACGGGCTATTTCCCTTTTTGATAATGCCGCCCCTCTCCATTTACCTTATTTGGTTATCCACCTCCTCTTTACACGCCCACGGTATCGGGTAACAAAGTCCTTTGAAAGGTGTCGGGTCTAGCATCGGAATGCGGGCGATATATGCAGTTGTCAGCCCTGGTTCACTACGAAACACCCGCGGAAGCTTACACAACAGACACTCCAACCTCTCTTTCTCCTCTACACTCCCTACTTCGCATCGACTCAGCACTTCCGCTACCTCCTCCTCCCACACACTAACGTCAGCATGTAATAATTTTACTGTGTTTTCTCCCACAGCTGCTGCCAGTTCTCGCACCCCTCTCCCTTCATCGAACTCTGCTATACACTGAATTTTTAATACGCCTGGTTTCCTGTCCATGACTGTATTCCCTCTCAGCATCTTATAGCACTTATCCGCAATGCAAATGTCCCCCTTAACAAAGTTTACGACGACGTTGTGAGTGTGCATGAAATCAATTCCAATGATTATTTCTTTCGTTAGCAAAGGTATTACTAGGCAGTCTGCTCTATACAAGTCCTCACCTATTTGAAATTCTAAAAAAACTTGTTTGTTAATTTTTTTGCTTTTACCTCGGGTCGCCCCGATCACGGTCAATTGTGGCACAGGCAACACAGGGTAAATGAAACCTTGTTTGTTTAAGCTCGTCAAAAATTGTTCGGAAATGCCTGAAACTTCCGACCCTGAATCAAATAAAACAGCTACGTCTTGGTTGCCGACTCTACACGATAATTCTGGGATGGGTATCCTATTTGTTTTCATACTCTCTTCTGATAAAAGGAACTCTCTTTCATCAGCAAAAATCGCTGCAGCCTTATGTACCTCTCTGCTCCTAGCCTGAGGCACAATGACTCTAGTCTCGACTGTCATCGCTTGGCTACCTACGTTGGACGATCCCCACCGTTTCCCAAGTTGGCTGCCCTGTTATTGTTACTGTTATCGCCATTCCTTCCTGCTCCCTCTCTCTCGACCACTCGGTCCTTCTCCTCGCTGCCCATATCTCTCCCCCGGCACAACCCCATCTGCTGTTCCGCCACCCCTCCTCTCGCTTCTCCAGTTCTCGTCCTTTATTGTCCCTGCTTCCCCCTCCTTGCCAACCTCTACTCCCATTGCGATAGCAACGGCCTTGGTTCTGATTGTTTACGTCCCCATCATCCTGATTCTCATCTCCTCCTCTTCTTTGTTGCTGTTGACACCAAACTCCCTCTCTCATCCAATTAAGCCTGTCAAGTTCCTTTAACACCTTTCTTAATCGTTCAACAGTTAAAATATCCTTGCCTATCCGGGATTCCTGCACCTGGATAGGTGTCTGCTAATACATTAGCGTGATTATTTCCTCCTCACTGAACGGCATGTCATAATACTTAGCGCGTTCCACAACATTACTTAAGTGTGCCTCCAAATGTCCTGCACCACAGCGCCCCTGATACAGATCTGCCCGATCTATCCCCTGTATCTGTTTGTTCCAATATTCCGCCGTGAATGCGGTTACAAAATCTCTACAGGTTTTAATCCTGCTCTCAATCTAAGCCAGTTTTCACTCACCCCAGTGACTGAATGCTTAGCTACAATCAGCTGTTCATCCACAGTGCATCCATATATGGCGAAAAAGTCTTCTCAGGTTATTTAAATGTTTTTTGGGGTGTGTGCAGTCCTGACCAGAGAACTTGGGAATATCACGCTCGTGATAGGGCTGTGACAGTCTACCACCCCTGCAGTTGTAGGTGCCACCTACTATACTTCTACATGATCGCTCTTCCTCCAGTGTTTCTAACCTTGTGTTTACGTTTTTTAACCCGTCTTGTACTTTGTTTACTGTGGGCTCAAAACTGCCTTTGATCTCACCCCACACTTCACTGAATAGTTCCCCTCTTATTTTCCCCTCCAATTCCAATACTTTCCTGTAACTGTTCATTCTCCCGTTTGAAACTTACTCTTTCCCTTGATTGAAAGCCGTAACCACTTTTGACAGAGTTTATTTATTGTTTTAGGTTCCTAATGGCCCTTTCTCCCATGCTAACTTGTTCCGCTATTTTTTCCACCTGCCCTGTTAATGTGAACTGGCCTGCCATGACAGTGTCAACGTGATTTTTCACACTTTCTAATCTTTCTTCACAGCGAGTCTAGAATTCGCTTTGCTTGGCCACTAGGTTTGAAATATCTCCCTTTATCTCGCTACGGAACTCGTCAAATTTTGTTTCAAGCAGTCTGTTTTGCGTTTGGAACAATCCGTGCAACAGTGCAGCTAGGTCCTGGCTCCCTTCTTTTTCCCCAGTTGATTTACGCATTCCAACGGACCCCCCAACATCACTAGTTCCTGACAAAATACTGCCTCCTTCACATCCCGTGTCACTCTCATTCCCAGTTAACGGTATGCCGGAGGTTTCTGCCCCACTTCCATGATCATTTCCCATGCCTCGGTGTCTCCTAGATTGTCTAAGATTACATCTGCTGTCAGACCTAACCCCCTTCCCCCTGCCAAAAACACGTAGCTCGTGTGATCACTGGTGCCATGTTTCTGGACACTCACCTCAACTGACAAAAACAAATACGTACACGTCGTTAGTTAGCTGCTAAGACTTACAAGATTACAAATGTATTCTACCTTGTACTGCCATTGTTTAAAGAGTACACAAAAATAATTTAGTAATGTAGAAATAAAATTTTTTTTACAACCCACACACATATCCGTGGATATTTTTAGGCAAAAACTATTATTTAAAATTACATTCACAGAAAAGTGTAAAAGTATTTTTCTCGGACGTACATAACTTCCAAAACAAAATTTACCCATAAACTCTAAATTTACGGAAAAACAATTGCTGCAATACTAGACAAAACAAAACTTACTGAAACTATTGCGACATCAAACACTAAATTAGGAAAAAAAACATGAATTTAATTTTCGGTGTTTTTCTTCCACGTGCCGTCCTCTTGTAACACGGACACTTTACCACTGACCTCAGTTTTAGCGTGCATTGCTAATTCTTATCTGTTGCTGCGTAGTCTCCTTTGTCACGTGCTCAGAGTCCGTTCGTCGATCGTTCTCACACTCCTCGCCTCGTGCGTGATGTGATGCCTTTTGCGATGCAGTCTGCTTGGTTACGACGCTCTAGCAGTTCATTGCCATTAGTTCGCGTCGTACTCGAGTACTCGTTTCCTCAAAATTCTGTTCGTAGCGCCATTTTATTATGTAATCGGTCTTTACATAAAAGTTTGCCGGATAGCTTCAGCTGAGAGTCTCAAGAAGGGTGATACAATTAAAAGGCCAAATTCACGATTAAATTACATGAAGTTTAATTAATTCAGTTTGTCCAAAATCAAATTGTTACAAAAAAATTACATTGCTGTATCCCACGGGATCAAAATGTCTGATGCAACGGTCACTTTAAGCCTGGTTGGAGTTTCGTGGCGAAAAGACTACAATGGCAGACGTGAAGTGTCGTGTATTAATTATACAAAAGAATAAATATGACGGTCCTTAGTTTCAACTAGAACAAAAAAGAAACCCTGCAGCTACTTGGCCGCATCCTTAACCACTTATAAAGTCTTAAAAAAATGAGCAAACTGCCTTAAATGCGACGAGGGCGGCCACGCTTGCCTCCATCCCACACCAGCAACTCTCTCGGCTCTGGGCCTCGCACACGTCGGTCTCGCCTCGCGATTCTGACTCGACTACCCTCCATCGAGGTCCGCTGCTTGCCTTGATTCAGCCACCCTTACATATTCATGAGCCAACTGACAACTCTTTGCCAAAGTGGTAACTATACAGTTAAATCTCCTTGTTGCAATTCATTATTAAACTACTGAGCCTATCTCACTCTGACTTACAGTGCTCAATTATACTAACACTGTATACCGGTATCACACGTCACATGCAACACGCCGGTCAGGGCCAATTATCCCTATCTCCCCAAACACCCTACAGCACAAACTCTGCTAACCCTACTGATCGTGGGACGTGGCAACAAATCCACTACTGATTAATATATAACAACGTCCTCAAATTCAGTTACATTTATTATGAATACTTACATATTTGCAGTTACAAATAATGATGCTATAAAACACTACGGTATTCTATGCGCAAACTTACACTTGACAGTCATAAACAAATCCAACACAGCGGCTGAGTCATAAGGGGTATGTTCAAAACGGAAACGATCGCCTCGCGGCCGAAATGGCACCGAGCAAGAAAGATGAACTAGATTGTGAACACAACAAATAAACAGATGAATAAGCTAAAACAAATACAACAGAAACTTACCAAGGACTAATAGGTGAAGCTTTGGTGCCATGTCGGCCACGAGAAGACCGGACCAACACTTGGGCCGGAGAACGAGAGACGACTGCTTTGAGCGAGCACACTCAACCCGGCAGACGGCCGGGAAGAGGGGAGGAAGGGAGGGGAGACACGGAAACGGCCGAGGCTGGCCGAAGATCCACGAAGTTCAAATCTCCAAGCAGAGGGTTGAAAGGGGGGGAGAACAAAACATGTTCACGGGAGCACTCACTCACGGTGCACGTTTTAAACAACGATTCCTCTGGTAAGCACTGCTAGTCTTTATCCTTAGCAGGATATTTCATGTCCTCACAGATGTTCGTACAGCTGGACGGCCAGTCCAGTTCACTACTTTGTCCTGAGCCTAGATTAGATTTATTAATACGATTGACATGTTAAATGGCGTTTCTTTTACTTAATGGCTGATAGAAAGTTACTGCAGATGCAGAAAATAGTTCTGCTCGCCCTTGCACTAGCTTAGCCGATGTCACAAACACCCTCACCATTCCATCACTGGCTTGTAGCCAATCACCAACAACATGGCCTTATAGGGCATGGATTCCAGGAAAGCTGCGCCCATCATCGGCGCCGCTGTGTCTGATTGCTAAAGACCACCACTTCCCTTGTAGTTATACCAATTTATATTAAGCCCACTAGTACTTAATTGACAAAGTATACAACAAAAACTCACTTAGCTAGAATTTAGGAAATTGGATGCTGAGCATTTTGATACCAAACTTGATACGGGAAACTTGATTTTAGAGTTACAGCACATTACTTGATACTAGAAAACAGCACATCAGCCAACTTCAAGTTCACTATAAAACTTATCACATCAAAATCGCCCAAAATACACTAAAATAAAATGTTGGACAAAGCCACCACTAGGTGTTTACACTCAAAATTATGGTAGGCACTGGAAAGTTCACTATACAACAAAATGTTATTACAATAAGTTACAGGAAAATGTTTGATCAACAGATACATGTGCAGTTGCAATAAAAATATATGAATTTACATTTGATACCAAATTTAGGCTAAAACTCAAACATACTAAACACCCTGAAGAGACTGAAATAGTCCCGGTAGGTACGGAAATAACTAAAGAAAATAATCTGTTCAGAATTTAAAGGAGTATCTTTTGACATCTCACACTTCACAATCACATTAAATTAAGTTCCTTGAATTGTAGTACAAGTCCCATAAGGTTGGAAATGGCGTAATAACGCAATATGTTATAAATGTTTACCTAGATAGAATGTTTGAATCAATATTCTGAGCAACATTTTACTTAATGAACACAAGAAAAATAACAATAGTTGTGTTGAACATATTCAAAGCGTCATAAAGGACTCATCACCTGACTAAAAGCAGCAAGACATACATACAGAGATCAAAAATGTTAAATAGGAACCAGGTCCGCAAACCCCTCACAACCCATCAGTACTTTAACGAAATAATCAAGCAAAATAATCATGCCAAGCTAATTTTACTGTAACCAGTAGCTGTGCATTAAAATAAAAACCGCTAAACTTTGTCCTCCTTAGCCATGTATACAGTGGTGTAACATTTTTCACCGACATGTGTGAAAAAATCGCGCTGTGTGTAGTTTAGTGTAATCAATTGCACTGTATTAAATGGAAAACCACTACAACTTTTTCCTCCTTATCCATGTGTACAGTGGTGTAATATTTTCAATAACGTGTGAAAAAAATTGTGCGAAGTGTATTTTAGCATAATCTGTGATGCCGTATTAAAAACAAAACTGCTATAATAACATCCCTAAATACGGCAATACTGTATATATTTTATGTTTATGTTAATAATCCTATTTTTTTATGTAATTTATATGCACAACATACAAGGAAGACGTGTTTACAGACAATTTTCAGCCCAGCGCACGTCCTTGGCAACGAAGGGTGGAGAGAGATAGCATGGCCATGAGCGTGGCGCATCATGTGTTAAAGTGTTGCGACATCAGCGGTGGCCGACCACCTGGCTAACTGCATGCTGTTGCCAAGTCACTGAGTCCTCGCAGTGTGGCTGCGCTGGCAGTATCAAATATGTGCCACACTGTACATGTTACGTGTAATTTTTACAATATTTAAAAGTCGTGGGACACTTTATGAACGCACTGAAGATCTATACCCACATAAATATAGTAGTACAAAAAATTGTTTATAGTGATTTATGTTGGTTATTAAAATGTCTTAGATATACGCGGTTTTCTTTACCCACGGATTTCCTGTAACGAAATACAGCATATAAGGCAGGCTGACTGTAATTTGTTGCATTGCTTGATGAATATATTCAACTTTCAGTATGGCAGCACTTGGAAATTTATAATTTGATAACAGTAAATTGCTAGTGAATAATAAAATTAATCCTGTCTGCTATTTTTTACTTTGCAATACCAAGAAAGGTAAAATATCGCTGATAATTTCAGAAGATAATTTAAAATGTATAACTGGTATCGTGAATTCAGGGTAAAAACGAGTGGATGGGTTTTATTTTACTATTTTATACCAGTATATTGGTGTTAAATAGTAAAATTAAACACATCCTCTGTATTTTACTTCGTGATATCGAAAATGGTACTGTGACGCGTCTGCGGGATAAAGCCTACATCGCCGTCAACCAACATTCCTGGTCACTGCACCAGAATATGTGACAGGGCTGTATGAAAGAAGCTATACTTAATAATGGCCAGTTTTGATCGTATTGTGGTCTTTAATAAATCACTGCAGTAGGCTCCTCAATGACTACTCCAAGTTGTCGTGACTGTTTTTACTAACTTAAAAAAATTCGACTTCTACGTACTGAAACAGTTTAGATCGCAATCATGATAACTTTAAACGAGCCTCAAAACATGACACTCCCGGGAGAGAACAGCTCTGTCCAAAGAAAGTTCCAAACATGCCACGACATTTAAAAACTTCCAACATCCTTGTCAAAGGCATGCGGCCTCAGCTCGGTGACAAACCACAAATAAAAAACAAATATTAAAATAAGACTTTGGCAAGTTCGCATGGCTGCTTCGCCACCTCGCTCCCACACAGCCCACGCACCGTTTCACCTAGCAATCTTCCTCCGCGACCGGACAACAAGTAAGTATGGCCTACTCCCGCGACGCTTGTTCTCTCCCTGCAGCGCCTCTGGCGGCCACCTAGCCCACCAAGGAAAAAAGTAACAGAAAACTAAAACTACAGTAAATATAATGACAAATTACAATATTTATACTTTTAAACAGCCTCTGAACTGAAAATACTGTTTTGAAGAACATAATTACATTTTAAAGTACAACACAAACTTTAATAAATTTAAATTGCCTGTCTTTCATTTGTCCACTCCGGCCTGCGCAAACATATTGTGACGTGCACTGACACATAACACATAATTGGCATCATTCTTGAGATACATAAAGATTACAGGGTAAAACATCTCGAAAGAATTGCAGAATGTAACCCCCGTTTGAATAATTTATTGCTGGTCATACTTGCTTTTCGGACAGTCTGTCTTGGAAGTTCACAAACGAAGATTCCCTTTTCCCCTAGTAATTAAGTTATTTTATCAAATAAATAATGTACATAACTTTTCTTTAGATATTTCTGTATGCATCATTGTGAAGCAAACAACACTCCGATATCTCAACTGATTAGATTAACTCGGCTTCCTCTAGTTTTCGCGTGTTATACCAACTAACTTGTGCTGGGCCGGTAGTGAGCCTTGTATGGAGCGAGGCACGTGTTGCATCCCCGGGAAAGTGGAGCCCCGTGGGTGGACCTGCATTTAACGCGCCTGACGAATTGCCAGAGGGAGACGTCAACATCTCTTTGAGCAGGTGGTCTGGTTCCCGGGTCGCCATTTTCAAAAATATTTTGGGTAGTTGTGTTGTGTTGGTTGTTTTTTTGACTTTGTTTTGTTTGGCTGATTTGGATTTTGAGTATATTTTTCTTTGGAATACCTTTAGTTGGATCCTTAGGGAATTTTGAACCCCCTGTTCCTGAGATTGGGTCAACGGCGATTCCGCCGGGTTGGCTTTTGTGGGCGATATACTTGATTAACCCTGGACTTCTGGGCTGCCCCATTTGCCTGCTCTTCCCCTCTAACGGCCGTGGAGGGGGAACTTGGTGGAGAAGAGAGCTCCCGAGTTCTCGGCAATGGAAGGGGTGTGAGGGGAAGGATTGACGTCGATGAGAGAAGGGGCACTGTCGAGCGCCCAGTCTGGTATAGCAGCCCGAGTAAGGTAGTCGCGGAAGTGAAGGTGGAGGCCAATGTGTGGTCGGGGGTCAGGATATCTAGATACTGTGTGGGGAACATGCTTAGGTAGGTTCTTTTGGTGGTAACTTCTGAGCCGTTCTTACACGAAGAGACCCAAGATGCTGAAGGCCGGTCGCACCTCAACTTCATTCAAATGTATGATCAAAACTTCCATTACTCGTGGGGCAAGTACCCTCCTATTGAGCAACCATACATGCTTATAGCGAGTTACTTAAAGGTTCACTCTCGAGCAAAGAAAACAAACCAGCTAAGTTAAGAACTTGCATTTAATGCCCACTTTAAACAAAATACAAACACCATAATATAATCGCCAATTGGGCTAATTACACCAATTGAACACTCCTTGACATTCACTTCAAGGCCGATTTGAATCGTCCTCACCACACAACAGTAATTACCACGACCTTGGACATTTGATCACTTAATTCCTTTAGTTAACTCCTTTCACGCCCTTCACGCCACACTTCCGCTTGACAGATTCGTGAATAACAAATCGAAGGTCACTGACGCAGTTTTTTGGGACCTCTCCGATGTTTTGTGTTAGGCACACAAACTAGACGAACCCAACTTGGCCGACGACCAACCGCAACCGGTTTAATAGGCCTTTACCAGGCACTACACTCTCCCATGTACCTCCTCAGTCTCGAATTAAGGGACAATCAGCACCACTGGTGATCTCGCCTCATCATTTTGAGGAACGAGAAGACTCATTCATAATTCCGCCAATCGCAGCATAAGCCACTCGTAACGGGAGTAACTGTTAGACGATCCTTACACCCACGACATTCCAGGAAACATGGTCGCACCCTGCGACCCTCCTACACGCTGCTTGCCGCCTTGTAGCTCCTTCCAAAGCCTAATGGTTCACCACAAAACCCTCCTAAGCTTCTTGCGCATTCGAAATACACTCCACAAAGACCTGATCTAGAGTGAGCGCCCTCCACTCGCATTGTGAGTCCTCAGCACACCTCACCAGCGCCCCTACCGCCGGCAGACGGAACTAGGTCTCCCCCCCCTCCAGGCCCTCCCTTCCATGGTGGCCAAAGAAGAAGCAGGACCGCGGGAAAGGGGAAAACACAGCGCCGTCAACCGGGGCGACCCTTCTTTCAATACAATCCACCAGCCAGACAAACCCGTACGAATACAGGAACTCAACTAAATCAAGACTAAACCCCCAAAAACAGAACCCTTATAAACTTCACTGAAACACTAACAGGGCACTAAAAACCCGCCCCGAGACCCCTGGGGTCCGCTCACTTCTTCTAGCTGTGTGACAGTTTTGGAAGAGAAGAAATGCCACGGTTATTAACATATTGGCTTGCGGCAATCTTAGGTGAATTAGGGTTGTCGTCGACGAGGACTTATGGTGAGATATGCTGTGTGAGACGCACCATTTCCCGTCGCGAATATTTGACTTCCTCTAAATCTTAATTGTGAATACTTAGTGATATTCAGTATTAGAGTGTCGTCTGTGGTTCAATACTCCTGAAATAGGGAACACTACGCCACCGGATTGGTCCGCCGACGAGAATTTTGGGATATAAATTGGACGGTAGAGTAGAGTTCCTCGAAACGGAGGTGTTAACAAAGGAAATAACAAACAAGGATGTTTGCTTAGTTATGGTGGGCTCAAATGAGAGAGTTTGTGTGTTTCGCTAGCCCTTCGATTGGTGAAATAGCGGTAAATACGTTAAGCGCAGTTTTATTGATGTTGTAATAAGGATTAACGAGTTTGGAGGTGAGGCGAGAAGGAATGCCTAAGGTTTAGTAAACTGGTTAAGTGAAATATGTGCCATTGTAATTGTTTCCATTGTTTTTTGTAAAATAATAATTCAGGTATTTACCGATAGTAAATAACAGTTGTAGTATTTAAATGTTATGGTGGTCCTATTGCAAAATTTAGAGTTTGTGTAAGGAAAATATTGTGGATTTAAAGACGAGTGTAGAGGAAGCTTATTTTAAGAGAAAATACATACGTCATTTAGCTTCTTAAAACGTTGCATTTTCTCATTGGTAATTAGCTTGCATGTTTCCATTGCCTCAAGTGTAAATGTTGACAGAAGATGCTTTCCCTGTGGTGGATGTGCACCTTAAGTGCAGTGTTTTGGAGACCTTCTCCAGAGTGTTTAAATGAATTCCTAGTACCTTCAGCGAGCTGTGATGGCTCAAATAACTGCGCGACTCTGCTGTTCGTGGCAAGTGGTCGCTGAGCCAGTGCGAAAGTGCGACATCGTTATATATTATTCTTTTAGTGAGGTTTAAGTAATTTTGGTAGAAACACAACTGCATATCTCTCTCCAGAAACGCACCAGGAATATGGCGGCGCCATCAGATTTCCTTTATAGATTGGGCCGGGCTGATTTAACATTATATATTTAACAGAAAGAGGGATTGAGTTTGAGGACACAGAGACTGTATTGGATTTAGGGCAACGAGCACTGACGTGGTTTAACGCCGCCGAGGAGAGACAAAAGGTGTTTGCGAATGTAAACCATAGTAACACAGGGGAAAATCAGAATGATAAATGGGTGCGCGACTTGATTAAGCCTCTGCCATGCCTCGAGTCCTATGATGTGGAACGAGTGTTGGATTTTATTGTCCGGGTCTTGAAAATCATGGATTTGGGGCAAATAAATGATAAAGGTATGTTGCGAGGGTTGGCCACGAAACGTTTAGGGCCTTTTGCGCAAATGTTGGCCGAAGTTCTGTCAGAAGATGGCTGCACGGTCATAATGTTCGTGAAACGATTATTATCTACGGTTTGTCAGGCAAGTGTTAGAAGAAATTGCCTGAGACGATTCATGGAAAGATTTCAAAGACTTGATGAACCGATGACGACTTATGTAGAGTCAATTATCAATTATAGTCTATCATTATGCGAAAGAAAAGAAGAGAAGGAATTAGTAGAAATAATAATGGGAAATATCTCGCCTAGGACACGTCAGGAGTGTAGTATGTGTACTTTCCCCAAGACCATAGCGGATTTAAGACATTTGGCGGTAGAGGTCCAAAGTCGCGAGAACAACTCGATGACTATGAGAGGGAGTTTCTGGGTCATGGAAAGGGTTTGAGGCCCAAGACTCCTCGGATAAAAGGAAACAAAGTTATGGTAACCAGCACGAGTGCGACATACGACGAGAAGTCGTAACGAAAGAAAGTAAGGGACGGCTCAGAAAACAGGGTGGAAAGGTGTGCCAATAGTGGACGTAGGGGTCACTGGGTGTTCGAATGTCAAAGGGAGATGATCAATAAGGCGAGTCGGAAATGTTTTTTACGTAATTAAGCGGGTCACGTCAGGCGGGAATGTCCGGGAAACGTGCGAGGGTGTGAGATGGGAGCGGACTCGTAGCCCCGATGTTTCGAAATTCGTGCACTTCATACAACATTAAGGATGCTAATATGGCCAGAATAAATTGGTATGGGGTCGAAAATTTAGCTTTTGTGGATTCCGGGGTGTCTAGGAGCCTTATGAGTGGACAATTGTGGGAGCGTATATGTGGTCGAAATCATCAGTTACGATGCTCGTTGAATAAAGAGAAGCGCCCTGATTTAATGCTTGCCACTGGTTCACGAGTCATTGGAGATGGGGTAGCGAAGCCACACTGCAAAATAGAGGGTTTTTCGTGGAATTATGAGTTTGTAATAATTAAAGGATTGAGTGTCGATGTGGTGTTGGGTTTGGATTTTTTGGGCCATGTGCAGGCCCGAGTGGATTTAGAAAAAGGAATAATGTAGTTTAATTTTAACCGGAAGACACGCGTGAAGTTGATTAAGGGTATCCCTCAAACACAAGGGAACGGGATGTGAAAATAATACTAATGGAATTTGCCGATGTGATTACAGATAGGATAGGAAAGTGTGATATTGTGCCGTATAGGTTCTATTTGAAGGACGGTACTCCATTTAGGAGCAAACCTGATCAATGTTTGCAGGTAAAATTGTGACATTACCGTGAAAAGATTGAAAAATTATTGAAGGCCGGGGTAATAGTTCCTTCGACGTCCGAGTTTTCGTCGCCTGGGTTCTTGGTTAGTAAGCCGGGGGAAATTATTTTCGCCTGGTGGTTAATCATGCCAAATTGAATGACAAGAGTACCACTCGATCCCTTCCCGTTGCCCATGGTAGAAGCGGCATTGCAACACTTCGGAAAGGCAATATATTTCACTACCTTAGATTTAAATAGTAGCTTTTACCAGATCAGAATTCACCCAGACTGTCAGAAATATACTGCGTTTAGTACGCCTTGGACGCTATACGAATTTACAAGACTCCCTATGGGTACCAACTTCGGCAGCCAAGCCTTGAGCAGAGTCTTGGACCAAGTGCTATACGAGTACAAGTATAATTTGGTTTTTCACTATATCGACGGATGATTATATATAGCGAAACATGGTAGGAACATCTGACTCATGTGAGAATGGTACTGCAGAAAATAAAGGAGTCGGGCTTAACAATAAATCCAAAAAAAGTCCCAGTAGGTAAAGAGTCAGTGCGTTTTTTGGGTTATGTAATTGGGTGTGGAAAGTTGAGGGTCAACGAGAAAAATATTAAACTTATTGTCGATTTTCCTCGCCCAAAAACAGTGAAGGGCATTCAGAAATTTCTGTGGATGGTTGGATATTATGCACGTTTTATACCAGGATTGTCAGAAAAATCAGAGCCCTTAAATAAATTAAAGAGGAAAGGGGTAGTGTTCGTGTGGGGCGCGGAGCAAGAGGGAACATTTAAGACCCTAAAACGTAGCTTGTGTCGAGAACCTGTTTTGAAATTACCTAATTTCGAGAAGCAGTTTAGCCTACATGTGAACGCTTCATCTAAGGCCCTAGGTGCCGTTTTAAGTCAGAAAGAGGAGGAGGGACAAAGGGGGCAACCAATATCTTATGCGAGCAGAACTCTTAGTGAGTCCAAGCAAAAGTTAAGCGCATATGAAAAAGAATGCTTGGCGTGCTTATTTGGAATGGAACGTTTCCAGAGTTTTCTGGATGGCACAGAATTCAAATTATACTAGGAACTAGGCGCTACCGTGGATTTTAGGAAATCCTTAACAGTTGGGTAAATTGGGCAGTTGAGTCTTATGTTTGAACAGGTTCAGATTTAAGATTCACCACGTGAGTAGGAGGGCAAATCCTGTGGCTGACGCGCTCTACCAGATCCATAGTTGACCATCAGAAACAGGATGATGGGTGTAACGCTATCTGTGCAGGTATTGAATTGGGTACAGTTTCGGCTTTTAGGAAAGAGAATAACATTTTGTACTATCAACCTTTGGGTGGCAGGCGTAAGAAAGTGGTAGCCCCCAAATCGGTGCATAATATGATTATTCGTGTCGCCTCTTATTTGGTTTGAATGTAAAAGTATAAGTGTTAAGTCTTACCAAGTGCGGTTTTGTATTGAGCATGAGACTTTGGGGGAACACAAGGTAAGTAAGGTTCCAGTGATCTGTCCCCTACACGACGAGTGACTGTCGATCTTGGCCGGGTATGATCTCTAGAGTACTTTTTGAGGGACAGAGATCTTATAGGTAGTACTTTTAGGTTAACGAGTCACTCACCTAAAACAAGGTTTCAAGCAGTCATCGCTTCTTGGCGGAGACGGTGGCCAGAGGGTGCCACTCGTTAAGTAGTTTCTGAACAGGTCCTGCCTTGGGACGTGGTGGAGTCTTTAGTGGGCTTAACAGAGGCGGTACACTCCTGCGGATGCCCCGTAGTATCTTTCGGAGATCCGACTTAGCAGGCGAGGTTTCTGGTTGCGAATACTGTTGACACAGTTCGGGTAGTGTTGGGGCCTTGCCCTGGATTGGTACGGCTGGCAGTACAACCCTACTGAGGTCTCTTACTGGCTGATGGCACTGAGAGTATCGTAATAAGGCGGCTTGCCTTTTTGCTTCTGTGCGAACATTATCACTGTTTTGCTCGGGTTGAGACATTAAATAAAAAAAATAAAAGAGATGTAGTTACTATATATTGAGACTAACAATATACAGATTGGTCGGCACACAAGTTTTTACAAGCACTGAATTTACAATTTTTACAAGAGTTCCCTGGTTACAATTATTTACACACTTTCTCTCACTATGTAATCATTAAAAACTTCAAGTCTTTCACTTAGCAATAGATCGCTACTGATACTGTAAAGGTTTGACTACTGTCTCGGTTATTACTGGGCTTCGCTCCCGCGTGGTCCTACGGAACTACCCTTAGATATCTGAATTTTCCGGTTCGAGAACTTCCGGAATAACAAGCGCGCAGAACTGACTTCGTTCTGTAAGACAAATATGGCGCGCACGGGCCAGGCTAGCGGCGTTCGCCACCGAGCACTACTTGACACTCCGGTAGGAAAAGTTCAAGAGTAGGGTGTGGTACAAGGAATCCGCCAACAGGTGGATTTAAGGTAAGGTATCGCAGAGGGCACATTGCGGACGTCAACCCTCTGTGACGGACTGTTGTGTGTGGGGCTGGGGCACCTTGCGGACAACAACCCAGCGTGTATGGAAGGAATAAGGTAGGTTGGGTAAGGGTAATCTGTTGGCACCTTGCGGACGTCAACCAACAGATCGGGGAGGAGTGCCAAGGAGACTCGGTGGTTAGGCCAATCCCCTGACGACTACTGAAGAACTGGGGCTGAAGGCCCCCTTTTTATATCCGAATCTTTAGGGGGTCGAGCAGAGTGGGTGGCCCCCCGAGGGGGTGGTGCTAACGGGACTTCTGGAACAAGGCAGGCTCTAGGCAGGGAGGCCAACTACGCTGCGTGAAATATTGCCCCATGGGCGCGCGAATGAAAAATACAAAATCTAAATATTTCCACTTGGTGCCGTGAAAGGTTTCAGCACTAAATAATTTATGCCAAATAAACTATCAAGATGCAAAAATAAGGCTTACAATATAAAAATACGTGAAATAAGAAATATAAATAGCATTAGGTTTACAAACAATTGGTAGTAGCGGTGCATGGTACAAACTTCCTAACTCTAATTTTACTCAGGGGACAAGCAAATCTGCGGCTGAATGTAAACGTGAATCTATTCGGCATGAGTGAAACGCGTCATGTTACTACCACAACCAACCGGGAGGAGGTCATTGGGGGATATTGAAAAGTAAAGAAAAAATTAAAAGGGACTTTTATTGGGAGAGGATGAATGGTATGATTAAAAGATATGTGGAAGGTTGTGATAGGTGTCAAAGATTTAAAGCCCCCAGAAATACGAGGGTGGGATTGTATGCAGCAGAGGTTCCGTCTGCCCCGTGGGTGAAAGTCCATATAGATATCTTCGGTCCATTGGTGAGATCAAAAAAAGGAAATGTAACCGTTTTAGTGGTGCTGGATATTTTTTCAAAATTAGTTTTTTTGTTGCCAGTTAAGTATATGAAAGCTATGCCCTTAGTACTGTTTTAGAGAATAACATCTGGAAAATTTTTGGGGCACCGGCGGAGATGGTCAGTGACAACGCGGCCTGTTTTACAGGGAAGGAGTTTAGGCAAATGTGTATGTCCTGGGGAATAAGGCACTCCTTCAGTAGCCCTCACCACCCCCAGGGGAATCAAGTAGAAAGAGTTAGCTGCAACTTCAAGGCAAGTTTCGGTATTTTAAGTGATCCAATACATAGTGAGTGGGACGTTCTATTACCATCATGGATTAGTTTAGGTATGAATGATGCATATCATTAGGTTACTGGGGAAAACCCAGCCTTCATTTTTATGGGGCGAAGGTTAACACATCCGTTGTTAAATGTATGGGGAGTCCCATCGGTGGACTCGACGCTGACGAGGGGGCAAAGAAAAGTGGTGCTACATTGCGTTAAGGAACGCCTAGAGCCCAATGTGCCGGGGCCGCGAGATATAATAGAGGCAGGGTGGATAACCCATTTAGAGTAGGAGACCGAGTGCTGTGTCGAACCTTTCGTCTCTCTGACTTGGCTCATAAAATCTCAGCCAAATTATCCCCTCGCTTTGAAGGCCCGTAACTGTACGATAAAAAGCATGGGATTTACCAGTTTACTTAAATGGCATGAGGTGATTTGTATTGCTGCAAGTCGTTTCCGCTACAGCATGAAATATACCAAGTATCGCAGAACAGTTACCAACTCTTCAAAGCAATTCCTACCATCAAACCACCCTGTTAAGTCGTTTGTGCTCTCCGCTGGCATTTTAACAGTGAAAGTACATCACTGGTAGTAATAGCAGGCAACACGGTGTTGAGTCCAGTGCGACCACATTAAGTTTTGTAGTCATAGCGAGGAAGTGCACACTAAATTACGACTGATACCACCACAATTATAAAATACTTAAAATTCATAAAATCAAAATATAATGAATTTTGAATACGCTAATATGAAATACATTCTATAAAATATTAAATCAAACTCCCTTTTACTTTAGTTACATTTCTTACAGCGTCTTTTCAGAAAACAAATTTTTGTGAGTAAAAGTATCAGCAATGGCAGTCCTAAACCTGCTGTAAAATATGTTCCTATCTCAAGCATTAATATTAGTTGGATGTAATTTTTATTGATATAGTATATAAAAGCATACAATGAACACAAACAAATCCGGAACAAAGCAAAATTATCGCAAAAGTATTCAGCAATAAACATAAATTTTCTTATTATTTTGCCATTTAAAAACGTGCACCCAAAGCTTCAAGATTGCCAACAATACAAAGAAAGTACAATTGTTACTAAGAAAATTATGCTTTGAAATTATTTTTCCCAAAACAAACTCTGTTGGCAGAAAATTTCAGATTCAGAACATGTTAAAGTACTTGTTCTGGATGCAATTATACTTGAATATTTTCTATGCCACCTTTCCCGGTTCACAAACTCGCTATCTACCCAAACAACACAATAAAGAAAATGTCAAGTCGGAAGGAATTTTGAAATGTCCTTTTATTGAGAGTTAAAAAATGTTTACAAGTAGAAAATGTAGTCACAAGTAACCTCTACAAAGCGATCACTATGCCGTACAAATATAAAATTATTACTTTTTGCCACGTGAATATTTAAGGTGTATGGTTAACTTGCCAGCTCTTGTCGATATCACAGTTTTATGTTTTCTGTTCGTACAAATAGAAAAAACTAATTAAAGAATTGAAAGCAATGTGCAATAAAAAAGTAACTCGCTGAACTAAGCTTATTTCATGCAACCTTTGTGATTACACTGAGAAAAATTTTGTTATTGTTAAACAATGCATTTTTTTTTGTTACGTTAGTCCTATTTCAACAGTTCAAACACAAAATATTTTTCCTGTGTAGTTGTAAAATATTTTGAAGTAGCTTAGTGAAAAAGTGGGAAACAGAAAAATGTTTAAGAGTACAATTTTGTACGTTAGAAATTTAGCTTGCGGTGTGATCTGAACTTGCTTCTAATTTCATTTCTAAAAAACCACCCAAATTTGTAATATTCCCGGAACAGTACAGTTTGTTAATGTACTTTTATAAGTACAGTGAAGGATATAAGTTGGTTTGATACCATTTAGCATTGTCTTGCATTGTCTGGTTCTGGTTAGAAGCTAACTACAGGTCAGTCAGCTTGGTGAAGGCCTCGGCAGGCGATATTGTTTATCTTGCATGAAAATTCTTTGTGCTTGCTTCAGTTTTGTCACTTATTTGAGGGGAAGCACACAATAGTTCTCAAATGATACGGTAATCTATTTACTGATGTCCAATTAATTCTTTAAGGAAGCTGAATTCATGTCTTTTGAAATTTTTCTTAGAGATGCAATTTAGTGTTCCTACTCAGTGAACTGTAGCTTGACTCTTCAAAAAGTTTACTCGGACGTCCTCGAGTGCTAGCACCGGCAGTCACATTTTGTGGTTTTGGCGTATAGAAGAGCCTGA
Source organism: Medauroidea extradentata (assembly GCA_003012365.1). Lineage (NCBI taxonomy): Eukaryota > Metazoa > Arthropoda > Insecta > Phasmatodea > Phasmatidae > Medauroidea > Medauroidea extradentata. Next base: position 20,290 of record PNEQ01134331.1, on the reverse strand, counting down.
TTTGTACATTATGTCTTGAAAGTTAATGTCTTGACTCAGCCATGTTGCATTGTTTAAGAATTTTTTTATTCTTACAGTATTTTTTCCTCCGAGACCGTAACTTTGCACATAAAATACTGACAGGTTTTTTTTTTTACTTTAAAACTAAATCATGACAGTCCTGTACACCCAACTGTTCTATTGAAAGTTAAAAATATAATAACTTTGCTAAGTGACATCACTAATATTGCACAGATCGAACACAGCTCTCCAAGTGACCGAGCGCACAGTGCCTGAAACAAGTTAAAAATTCTTGTGTCTGCGCCTGGTTGCAACAAGTCTTTGCTTTGCTGTACACAGAAATGCTTAAAGATTGACCGTGCAAAACCTCATCACAGAAAACAGAGGCAATACCTTAAAAAAGCAAATGGACATTCGAATATTTAAGTGGTGTGCAGTCAATATACACGCATCTCTTTAAACGCTGCAAATAAATAACAACACACAACTTTTCAACCGTATTGTACGCTAATATGAAAAAGCACGCCTTAATCAGCTATATTAAAGTGTTTTGTTCAATAAACGTGAACACTGACTGCTCCACTGTACGCCTTCAATTAGTTAACTTCGCGCCCGCCTAGCAACATGTATATTACAACAGGAACATCAACTTCCAGATCTCCTGGAGGGTCAAGGCAGAGAACGTTTAACCATTTGATTTTCATACTTCAGGGTTTTGTCAATAAGAATGATCAACAGCAATGCATAAAAAACAGAGTGGAATATTCTTTTTTTGGCCGGCTGGCTACTAAAAATAACACACTATGGCATACTTACAGCGTGTCTACAAGAAATTTAACACAATTAACAAATTGCCACAGAATAGCTCAATTAAATGTGCATATCTTTGTATTATCTTTCAATTTTACAATGGGGTACGAGCATGTTAACATAATGGTTTGCTGCATATAGGTTTTGTTTTATAAACGGCACACCTAGTTAAAAGTGACTCTGGAGTTTACCAATGTGTTATACTTTTTCATTTAAATTATAAATTATGAAGTCTGTTCCTTATGTTATGAGAATATTACGTCACATGTAAGATTTAAAATTTACAAAGGTGTCTATGTGACTGTACAAAAATGTTATAATGTTTCTTATACAGTAGAGTCTCTTTATAGCGAAATGTCACGGTTCTGGGTTGTAACTTCGCTATAGCAGTGTCTTCACTATAGCCGAATTTGGCCGATTCTAACCCCTAAACTCAAAAATTGAATTAAACTATCTTTAATTATATTTAATTACAAAGTAGTAAGTTATTTTAAGGAAATATATGTTTATTTTAACATGTAAGTATGCGCTGGTTACAATGATACCCAACAAATATGGATGCAACTATTTGCTAAATCAAAACGGGCCAAAAACTCCGCCACGTCATGTAAGTATGCCTATTGCCATCGCCAGACCACCTTAACGGTGTCTCGCGCGTGCGGGAAGAGTGCACGCACCGGCAGTCAACATGATTGCACTGCCGGCCGCTGCAGACCAATGTAATCAGTTTGACGAGTGTAGCAATTTATTTATTGATTTTAGCATGTATGCTCTGATGATAATTCTGTGACCCCTTTCACACTGTAGCACGCGTCGAATAATTTGTGCGCATGCCCGAGACACATGAAAATCAGCTTGGACAGGTGAATGTAATTGTTCACTTGTCCATTGGACAGGTAATGCTAGTGTATTTGCCAGCAAAAATAAGCAATGCCAACATTGGTAGTTGATTAATTTTCGCGCACTAATCATGAACTGTGTTTAGTGGCGGCACGAAGTTAACCTTAAAACAATTAGTAGTAACAGAAGTGTGCGTACGTGTACTCATTGGCTTTGAGCAAGGTCACAAGTTTGTGATTTTATTCTGGCAGTGTGCCGACAGAAAACATGTCTGATCTATGTGGGCGCTACCAAATCTAGATTGATAGTTCGTTGAAAAGCAGTGCTAAAGCTAGACATGCTCGTTTTCAAACACGGCCCACCACCCGTGATTTTTTTTTTAATTTTTATTTTTCTTTCTTCTCCTTCAGTTGTCCAGACTCGTTCCAAGACAAAATAAAAAGATGACTTACTCTTATTCCTACGCTCTTCCTGACGGTGTGTACGATACTTTAACAATGCAACGGCCAGCCCGCAAGGATTTATTGCTTCTCGCTCAAATTTATGAGACCTTTAGTGTGTTAAATTGTAATTTATGATTAGTGCACTGTAAATGTTGAAATTGCCACTAAACCAAAAGATAAAAACACGTTCGGCTGATTGTGTGAGCAAGAAGGTGAATCAGAACAGCAAATGCACTGACACAGGAGACGGTAACGCCAATGCTTCCTATCTTCCGCCACCCTTGCTGCTTATCTCAAGAAGCTGAAGGTCTGTGGAGTAAACTATTAGCTGTAGCAAGCTAAGCAGAGATAGGAGTAGTTGTGTGGGTGCGTGTGTGAGTGAGAGAGACATCGCTATCATATCACCCAGAGGCATTTCTTCTGTATGCATGGTGTGTGTATGTGTGACTCAGGTATAGCACAGCCGGCTGCAATTATTCTTAGTGAAGAAACAGCATATGTCCGCCGTTATTCAGTCAGAACATGCAGTTCTTGTTCCAAATAGCAGTGTCATCATCTGAGCTGAGCAGAAGCTTTTTGGGAGCACCTGACAGCATCGGAGCCTTACATCTTTTTATCTCCCCACTCCCTTTCCCCTCCGGTCACGTGTTGCTGGCTGGCTGTGGTTTTTTTGGTTTTTATATGTACATGTAGTCTTATTGAACTCTCTCATTTGTACGAGTATCCGAGCAACCCTCTTCTTGTTAACCATACACAGGATCTAGGACCAAGTGACAGAGCAGCGGGCTGATGCGCCCGGCCACGTCGCCGAAGACTGTAAGCATATCAATATCCAAAATTGTAGTCAATAAATAAAATCAGAAAAGCAAGCTGTATGTGAAACTACACACGGTTCATAGCACAATTACAACTGTCATCTGGGTTGAAAAGGGGTGGGGGAAATAAAGCGCGCAATTATATTTTTAGAACAATGCCCGTTTCAGTTTAGGGAGGGAAGCGAGATGCCCAGGCATGACTCACGTGACAGTGCCAGCGGACTGTCTCGGTTGGGGGAGGGGTGGTGGCGCAAGGGGTGGAGGTAATCTGTGCATCCGGCTGTCAAGATAACAAATACCTACTTCACAAGGTCACGTACATCGCCGCAAGCCTGCTTCACATGGTCACGAATCTCGCTGCAAACCTGCTTCAGACGACTCACCATACATGTTTCTAATCATAAAATTCACATTTTCATGGAATTTTTTTGTGATTTTTTGACGGTTCCTCAAAAAGACTTCGCTATAACCGTGTTTTCGCTATGATGAGGTTCTACTGTGCTTTATATTTTAAGCAGAATACAACAAAAAAAGTTCGAGTATTCGTGTTCATATACACTAGACCCCCGATTTTACGAACCCTGGATTTAACAAAGGTAGCGATTCTAAGAATACAATCTCAGGAACCCTCAAAAAATAACAAAATTCTATGACACAAAAATTTTTAAGGAATTACATTGACAATGAATAAAACATGCTGTATCTAATTCACGGAATTAAAATATGAATTGTACAGTTGCAGTTATTACTTGGTAAGTCACAATATTAAAAATAAAACAAAAATAACGAAAATCCGTTAAAAAATGCGGCAGTGAAGTTTGAAAACCGTGCGGCGGCACCGCCTGTGCCAAGCCAGCCGGCCTGTCTCCATCAACTACGACGTATTAGGATCTATATTGAGGTCGTACTATAGACGCAAAGTTCCAGCGCATGCGCATATGCTCATTTTAACTATAGTACAGCCTCCTTCTAGGCTGTTTCACGACGTCTTATATCTCTCGTCTCGCGCCGAATGAGTTTACTTTTTTACACGAACCCTATAAATAATAGCGTGATATTTTTCTTTATCGCATTAACACCATACGTACTTAAAACAATTAACTTGGTGCATAATTTGCTTAAACAATGCGTTACTGCGTGAGGTAAAACGTGCGTTTCACAAGTGAACACGATAATGGCTCTACCTATCACATGTAGAAACATTTGTCTCCCGGTATGTAGAACTTGGAAAATAAATAGACGTTCGGGTACTACGTTATCCCGGAACTCCTAATTTATTTTTACCACATATACTGACTGTGAAAGTGATTCTTTTCAATCACTTATACATGTAATTCTCGACGATTTTACGTAAGAACGTCACAAAATGGCGTTTTTTGGAACATTGAATGTTGGAATATCCTACGGTGCCGCTATCTATCAGCCATCTTGTGAACATTCATACAGTTGCGCTATCTGCCCGCTCTGCACGCTATGTATATCTACGTTCGTGTACAATTCATCAAACATCGAGGGAGTTTTCTACGTTAAGTTATATAAAACTGCGCAATGAATATCCGCTTATTCCTTCTTTCTTTGGTGAATAATTTACAAGGGCATTTTACTAGTAAGGAATGCCTACTTTTTTCCATTAAACGCTATTCAAATTGGTCTATTCGCTTGAGAGAAGACACTCGGAATCTCGATTTTCTCATTTTTTTAGGAAAAGGATCGGTCATATCTATTGTTTAGCGGTGTTCTTTTGATCATAAGACGTCTGGCTATTGATATAAATTTATATTTCAACTATCACTTGCTTTATTTTTCCGTTAAATGCTATGGGAGTCGGGCTATTCGCTCGAGAGAATACACTCGGAATCCGCGATTTTCTCATTTTTGGGGACAAGGGTCGGTCATATCTACCACTCAACAGTGTGACGTCTGGCTACTGATATCAATTTATGTTTACATTATTACGTTAATTAATTTCCCGCAAAATGCTACAGAAGTCGGGGCCCGACTAGAGACACTTTGCAGAAAAAATTGAATTTTAAAATTTTCTGTATGATTTGGGGGGGGAGGGGGGGCAAAATAGGCCGTTATCGAATTTATGAAGGTAGCAATTTTACGAATGCGATGAGAGGAACCATGAGTATTCGTAAAATCGGGGGTCTAGTGTATTACTGTGCACCAACCCACTGAATAACAGTGGTACTCTCATTATTTTATTTTTAAAAGAGCAAAATTTTTCTGGTCAATGATTATAATACTATTACGTCAAAACTAGCAAAACCTCACATTTAAATTATTTAAACTTACACTAATTCTGGTGATGTTGAACAGAGAAATTAATCGGGCGTGAGTTACTTAGATTTGTGACAGCATATTGAAACCATGACTCAATTGACTGAAACAGCACTCTCCCGTGCCTCAGTTTATTACAGACAGCACGGAAAGGCAAACGAGCAATTGAAAATGCATTCTCGCTAGTGTTCTGCCATGTTCTCTAGCATCTGTCATATTGACTGAAAGATGAGGCTTTTTCAGAATTAAATGGCGCCAACTGCTACAAAGACATGAGGCATATTTTCAAATGAATGTACTGAATACTAATAGAGGAAAGCTTAGATTGTACTGAGTGTGTTGATAGATGTGCTAGGTGGCAGCGCACAGGTCGGCTAAGGCCTGATAACACGAGAAGTTCCATGCACAACTGAAGGAGGGAGGGTAGGTGACAAGGACGGCCTTCCCTCTCCACCTGGAGCACGCCACCCTGGCTCCACTCTTGCGGCCTCTCTTCTCTCTTCAAATGCAGCTAAACCACGCCCAACTGCATGCTTTATCGCGTGGTCTGGAGAGCTCACTCGTCCTCAAGGCAGCGTACATACTGCCCTTAACATTTATGTTGGTGAAAATGTGTAGGACACATATGCACAGCACTAATTAAGTAATTTTAGATTTCTGGAATTGTCATGTATATCCTACACACCTGCACAGGCATTTCCTATGCAATTAAATTCTAAGGGATAGTTACACCGAAAGCAAATTTATATTTATAAACTGTAATGGAAAAAAAACACGTCACAGTATGACATTTGAAAGCTTTATAAATCACATTTTGAAAAATATCCACAGTAGATTATGTGTGTATATTTTTATAGCACATTCCTTGCAGTCACTCTTTCTCGCGAAGAATTAACTGTCAAAATATTTGTTCAATCCATATAACTATGAATTTTAACACAAATGCATAATTTACTTATTACTATATGCAATAATGAGAAAAAGAAAAAGAAACGAAATAAATGTACAGTAAGCAAAATGCTTACATTGAATACTTGGCAAGTGCAAATCGTTGTCACTGTTCCGTGAATGAGTGAAGCAACCGCATCAGGAAACAAGTAAAGTTATTTGCATAGCAAAAAAAAGTTAATTTATTAGAAAACACTGCATTGGTTTTCTCATCATTTAAGAATTAATCTTAAAAATTAGTTAAATTAATTTAATTTTCTACAAACGTGCGCTTTGTAAGTGAATTCCAGAGAAGTTTACAAAAAAAACATCCAAAATACCTAATAAAACGTTATTATGCCTACAGTATTATTAATATTGCTTATTTACATTATTGCAGGTTTCTGACTTTGTACACAGGCTGCTAAGCACTCAAAATAAACAAATAAGTCGTCAATTACAGTACCAACAAACTATCCAGTCAACTGTTGTAACTATTGTACGCTCAAGTATTCAAAACTAACCGTTGGTGTTAAGTATGTCCAAAAAATAATAATACATGGAAAAATAAATTTAAAAAGAGTTTCCAGACTAACTGAAATATAATTAGATCACAAAAACTCGTGCATGTACCAGTGTTTTCGTACAGTATGTACCTCAGCAAGAACCTACTCGGCCGTGCCCAAGTTTACAACCAAATTTGTGACAAACCTGAAGATTAATGTACATGTGACAATAGGATGGTGTTATGCATCAACCAGCTATGAGCCAAATATTAGTTGTAAATAAAAATGTGTTTAAAGTTTCTTAGCTTTGAGCAGTTTTTACGAGAAGTAGGCATATTTTAGTCTTATAAAGGAAATATTTCGAACATGCTACAGGACCAGAATATATTAAAACAGTTTTAAAACTGAAAACGTTTTCATCTGTGTTACGCAACACAATCGATTGGTGCATAGCTGATTTATGCATAACATCGTCCAATTATGCTTATTATCCCTTAGCAATATTGTTGCATATTATCACATTTTCTGATTGAATTATATCAAGTTATTAGGAATGTATAAAAATTGTGGAAAATTTCCACAAAAAAATTTATAAAGCTGGAGATGTCAGTTTGATATTCTCTGGTTTCAACATTTTTATTCTATATTTTAGGAAACATATCCGCTAGACACAAACTGATAAGTATTTTCATACATGACAGACACTGAAGTACCTTATGTCCTTAGTTTTACTGCTTGAATTTATTTTTTGTGCATACAAACTTACCTCCATGTGCTTACTATGCACCATTCAAGGAGTACCAGATTTCGTCACCAGATGTCCGACCATTTGCTTTGAATCTCGAACTACCGAAGTGATTAGATTTCGAAAATGTTTCCAGCACTGCATCCTAAATGGCACTACCTACATTGGAGGTTTGTAATGAAAATGTACAGTTCTACAACAGTTGGATACTTAAAACATAAGACGTTAACATATTAGGCTGTACGACTTTCTCCATATCACGCACACAGCAATGGAAAAGCAGAAGCATCCATAAAAATAGCAAAAATTATAACAAAGAAATGCTTGTAGTTAAACACTGATCCATGGCTAGCACTACTGGAATGGCGCAACATACAGACAGCAGGTTCTGGAACATCTCCAGTACGACGACTTATGTCCAGATGAACAAGAACACACATGCCCACATCCATAGGACTTCTGAAACCTCAAGTACCACAGCGGGTGACAGAGTTACTGGGGATAAAGAAGCAGAAATACATGGCTCACTATGATAGAAAGGCTCGGGAGTTACCAGATTTAGTGATAGGCCAAGAAGGGTGCATTAAGCCAGCACCCCAAGCGCACAGCCAATTACACAACAGCTTGCACCACGATCATATGATGCAACCACTAAGAATGGAACCATTGTCAGGCAAAATAGAAGAGCTACGAAGTAAAGGCAACAGAAACAATCAAATGACTCAGAGCAGAGCAACCTCCAGGTGAGCGAACTGACAAAAGAGTATGGGTAGCAGGGCTTCCGGGGATTCCATGCACAAACAGAAGAACATCCAAACATCTCCAGTGCAAGGACACCACCAGAAACAGCCCAAATCACACGATGAGATCGCCAGACAAGGACACCAACATGCTTTAGAAGTACGTAGTAGTGTACGGAAACTGGAAGTGTAGCAGATAATGTAGAGAGTACTAATAGTGTGGGGTTGAATGATACCAAATATTACCAATCCTGTTTGAGATGTTCCACGAGCAGGAAAATATAGCAAATAACACTGTATTGCTAAATAACAAAATAATAATAAAAAATACTTGGAAAGAATAATGTAATTTTAATAATCTTTATGGTATAAATTAAGATAAATAAATGAATGAATTAGATGTTATTCCCCAACACTAAATTAAAGCAAACCAATGCTACCTCCTCACAGTAATATAACTCCTACTGATACAAACATTTTAAAATTAGGGTTCTTATAGTCAAAATAGATATAACTGGTTTGCACTGCGCTAAAGCTCATTTATTGCTGTAGAGTTTGTGATGGCTTTGTGTCTCATAGCACTGGGGAATTTACAATACAAATACGTATGCAGAAAAGCAGTCACACTGAATATTATAAGATGGTGGTTCAAGATAGTTATGAAAATTACCTATTTAAAAGCCAGTTTACACCCATGATAACACTGCTAATAACACGTGTTTACAACAAAGTTATTAACAATGTTGTAAAAATGCTTGAAAATTGTTGACAACAACATGTTGTCAACATTGTTACCAACATTCTGTTATTAACTTAGTTAAAACTGTATTTATAAAAATGTTAATAACATTTGCTGCCAACATTTTGTTGATAACATTTGCTAGCAACAAAAGTTATGAATTTTAGAAACATGTTAATAACTTTGTCACCAACAATGTTGATAACATTATTTTCCCGACCCGTTCTAGGGTGGTCTAGATCACAGGATGTTGGTATCAAATGTTACTAACAATGTTATCAACAATGTTGTAGGCATTTTTGTCATTAACATTGCTATTAACTTCCGTTCATCATTCTTACAACTTTGATAGTAACATTGGTGTTTTCAGCAATGTTAATAACACATTTGCTATCAACATTGCAATAAAATAGTGTACCATAGCTTAGGATTTGTTGTTAACATTTTGTAACAAACGTTTTGTAAGTAACATTGTTACTGTTATATTTTCGATGTCAACTGACTTTAAGTTCAAAATATAGATTTCACAATTGGATACAAATAAATGTGCTAAGGCAGCTAATTGTATGCTCATTAGTAATTATACGGCTATTTACTTCAGGCATGAATAAAGCAATTACTGCGTGTGCAGTTCATAAATATAAAAAGGTGTCTACAAATGTTGGTGTTGGCGATGGCTTGCGGTTCACCCAAAACTAATTTATTCTTAACAAGAAACTGCCTCTTGTTAAATTGGCAAACTATTTAAATTTATGCCTTATACAAGTCACGTCTTCCAAAGCAAACTAGCGTTAACAATGGCGGTGGATTTTTCCCCTGGCCCAAATCTTCTCGGGGAAAAGACCCACCACATCTATCTTCAGCTAACAGGAGACAAAATCAGAAAAGGGGCCAATTTAAATAAATTCGCACAACAATTGAAAATTTGGACGTGCAGTCCAGAGAGGTGTCAATGATCTAGATACATAGAGAATGCAGTTCCCAGAAAATGCATACTCGTGAAGCCAAGAACCCAATATAAATAAAAATAATAGAGTGAGGTAGCTTAAATAAAAAAATAAAATTTAAAACACAATTAAAATTACTGAATTTAAACAATACTGTCCAGGTGAGGTTAAAATACTTGTTAATCATTCAAAGTTCAAATAGTAATAAAAATATTAGAATACAAACAATGAAACATATACATAAGCAAAATATACTGTAATTCCATTACAGCGCTATCTAGAGTACAGACCTTGAGAACACAATTTGAAGTCAGAAGAGGGAAGATGTGTATTATTGTGTATATAGTAGGCACAGCAATGTTTAAGTGACAGTAGGGAAGGTTCACCACAGCGAGTTGGCAGTATGTGACATGATACGGGACCAGAACAATATAAAACAATCACTTACAATACAGGTTTATTAAGTACAACTCCAACAAACTTAAGGGTTCAATCAGTTGTATATCCTAGACATACACTTAGTTGTGTCAACTGCCCCAGAACCAACAGAATGTGTGGATCTGCAACAAGTTTGTAAACACTACATACTTACTGAGTCAGCTCGAGTGTGGCCTTGCGGGAGAAGGTCCACTCAGACAACTCCTTGGGATCTGATGGAATGTCTTCTGCATTCTCGAAACCCATGAAGTACAACGAGAACTTCATTTCCGGGAAATCTAATTTCTGAAGCAGCCTCATACCCAAGACGTTCGTGTAAAATTCCAGAGAACGCTTTGGATCCTTGATTCGATACATGGTCTGCTGGAAGATGTAATCCTACGCACAATGCACAAAACATTAACTGCTGTTTAAATTACCTGCCTGCATGACAAACTGTACTGTAAGTGGGTTAAATACGCACATTTATTTTCAGACATATTTCATGAGTTCACACTGTACCTATCTATTGAAAGATAACAAATTGAAGAGAAGAAAACCAACTATGTCATATTCCTTGTGTTGTCTTGCCTACAATCATTTCTGTCACTTTATTCATTTGTAATTCTTGTTGTCTAGGTCCATCACTGTCTCCTTTTACATGCACCTCAATTAGTCCTTGTCTGTTTGAATTTTCCTAGTTTGTTTTTTGGTTTCCATTGTATACCGACTATATTCCTATTTTGGGATTATTTGGATGTTTGTTGAATACAGCCATTTCTGGCTTCCCTGGCTTGATTCTTCATGTTTTGCTCATTTTCTCGTGCTTAGTTATTTTATCTAACTGTTTCCTGTTCTAACAGAACACTTCAATTTGTCCTGAACTTTCAAGTATGTATTATCAAAACATCACACACATTGAAATTATTATTGCCAAGACTACGAACATGGCTAAAAACAAAATTTCAGTACAGCTACAGTACTGACAGTTGGGGTGAAACTGACCCAATGGGGAGGAGTTGACCAAAAACTAAACACATGTCTGGAGAGTCATAATTTTGTAGCATTTCTAGATTGAGCTACTTTTGTTTATTTATGATAATAAGTGTTGTTTTTTTAATTGTTGAGTACGGTTTATTGGATCAGGATTCATTGTTTTAACACTGTTTTGACTTTTTACAGGGTTGTGTATTTTTTTTTTATTCAAAATATTCATGGAGGCTTTTAGAATGTTGTGGAAAGTTACAGCATGGTTAGTCAAAATTTCAAGTTTTGTGCCAAGGCTTCCGAGTGTCAGTCTCGGCAATAATTCGAAAAACAGAAATGATTTGAGCAAGGCAAACTTAACCTGCACCAGTAGCACTCATTGTCCTACTGCTTTATAACCTGTTTCCGATATTTATGAACGTTAGCCTCTTCTCGTTTTAAATTGTTTCCGCCGGTGTACGGAGGCTAGTAGAGTGTTGGTGAAGACAGTGTCCCCACCTTTGTAGTGTTAAACCAAACATTTTTGTTGTGTAGTTTTTTTAACTTAACGACACAACTTTTGGGTCATAACTTTTATACGCTGTGTCAAGAATAACTTTGTATTTTTAAAAATAAATATGGATCAAAAATTTAATTTTTTCCTCTATTACCATGAGCACAATAACAGTCCACTCTATATCGTATCATCCAGAGCGGTAAATTGCTAGTGTTCTGTATGTCATTTTTTCACTGCGAAATCTTTCGCCGCAGAGCAATGGAATGTTACAAGAGATCGCCTCAATAAGGGGCAAGCAGTGGTGGATACAGAAACGAATTTGGAGGGGGGAAGGGGGGCATTTGTGAAATTTGTGGATTATAAAAAAATACCAGTCATCTGAAAATTGTGATTGTTTAATGTAACAGGACATTAAAAATAATATACAAACAAGTAGGACACATTAAATGTACTTGAATAATCATAGAACAAAACTCCAGTATCCTTAAGGCGACTGGACATACATTGGCTACATAATGTTGAACACAATTTTTAGGGGGGGGGGGGATGATGACTTAAGCCCAGCAGCCCTCCCCTTAAATCCGTCCATGGGCCAAGGGAGTCAAAAACATGGCAGACCACTCCAGTAAAGTTGGAAAACAATACGTACACAACATCAATGTTACAATTTTGATTGTTTAGAGGAACATAAAATGACTGATCAGCTATTATGATACAAGCATCACTAGAGAATTTGCATTTAACATCATGTTAAACAATCTTTCTAACATGTTAAAAACAAACACTTGGTTTTTTTTTACAATGCTGTATGGAATAAAATTAATTTCAGAATTATGTTTGCCTATAGTAAAAGTATTTTAGCACCATTACTGACAAACATTTCAAAACTAATTATAAGAATTTACAAAGTTATATTAACCAAATTTATTGCTACACACACAGAAAGTTACCTAACTGTTAAGGGAAAACACCAGAGATTTCCAAATTAAAAAAATGGTGAAAAAACATATTCCTTGAATACATACATTGTTTCTTTACTACACAATTATCTTTGGACTCCGCAATTGCATCTACATCAGTTGGCGGCCCTTGCATTGTCCTTGTTTTGGACCTAATGAATTATTTTTTACTGCTCGTGCTATTTCCAAGAAAAATCACCAGTAGAAGTGAAGACAGCAAGTTGATTTCTTAAGCTTTGTATTGAACAATATGTTTGTTTTGTATTTTGGCTGGTTTGATAGCTCCAAAAGTGGTTGCTCAACAACATATATACTATACTTTTAATAATAATAATAATAAAATATATGTTTCGGAAATATTGTTACGCAGATAAAATTTTGATAATTTAAAGTTTAGTGGAAGAACATTTTTTTGGCTTTTTTGTTCAGATGGTCGTTATATTTTTGTTAGGTTAACCATTCGCTTCCTGTTGGTGAGTTTTGAACTTGAGCTAGGCTGAGAAGGCGTCGTTAAAATTAAGAATTTCGTTTCTGCAGTTTTTTGTTTAGCGATCTTGCTCACTGAGCAAGGTAACTGTCCATCGACAGTGCTGTTGGTAACAAGCTGAGTTGTCATGTCTCGGTGGCATGGTGCGATGCGTGGATGCGTGTACATAGCTTCTTGTTTTTTTTTTTTTATTTTGGGGCCACTGTACGCTGTAGCGAGTTGAGTAAGAAGTGCTGGCTTACACCCCCACCTTTGCGCACCTTGGCTCTCTTTCTCTCTTTACTCTCTCTCTCTCTCTCTCTCTCTCTCTGCATGTGCTGCGCAATGACTCTTTCTGTCTCTTTCTATTCTGACGCTCTTTCTGTCCTCCCCCCCCTGAACTCTTCCATCCTCTGTTCCGCATGACGTGAGTGTTTTGTGGCCAGCCTTTTTCGAGTGTCGAGGACGTGTCATTTTACTTATTGATTGGTCGGTGTATCTAGTTTTAGTCAGTGATTGTTGCTTTTACTCCACGTGGAGTCGGGTCGATACTCTGTGGCACGTTAGTTCGTTACTCCTGAGAAGAAATGCGATGAGTGTTTTCGTTATGGCAAGTTTTTTTGCCATCTTGGGAATAGTCGCTTGGTGATCGTGGTACGTGACAGACGTTGCGTGACCCGCGGAGAGGGTCGTGGACTGGTCAGCATGGTTACTTAAGTTAAGTATTCTAGGTTTTTAACCTTTTCTTGTAGTTTGTAGGTACAGTATTTTGTTTTCTGCGGATAGCGTCATGTAGTTTATTTATTGTACGACTGCTTGGCAGTCTGGAAGGTAGTCTACTGTCAGGACACGACGCAACATGTAGAGTAGCTTGCCGAGGCGGTGAGTCTGTTGTAGTGCTACTAGACCACCTAAGTTTCTAAAACGCTATGAGATGCGAAAGTCGTGGTTGAAGTTTGGGTTAGGTGTGACGCTATTGGAGCTAATCACAGAATTATCTATAAGATAACTTTGCTTTTTTTCTTTCGTATCGTTAGTAAATTTTTATTTAATTTTAACTGAGGTAGGAGACGAGTCGAGCTGAATATTTTTACTGTTTTCACTTGGTCAACTGTAGTGTATTTGGACTGCGACGTCTTGTCCAGTTACAGGTCACGAATAATTTAATTTACTATTTCCTTGTTTGTTTAAGGTTTTTTTTTGACAGTTATTTCTAACATTTTAGGTGAGAGATATTTCTTTTTACAATTTGTATTTTCTTGTGGTGATATTGATTTTGCTATTGATCTAGGTTTTTTTTTTTTTTTTGTTGTCTTGTCTTACTGCTTAAAGGAATTGTCTATTGTTGTGTTTTAAAAAATCTTTTTTTTCCCTCTTAACTGTGGACCACGGTAATAATTCTCGCAAACAATAGTGTTTTGTTTTTTTGGATTATTTTAAAAATTCAAAATCTTGCAGAATCTTGCTGAAAAAGCTGCTGTAATTTTTTTTTAATGTGGTTATGTGCGCAGCTGTGATTTTTATTACTCTCTGTCCGTCGATTGATAGGCTCACGAAGCCTTACTGAGCTATTTCTGTGAGATTGTTGTTTTTAAATGTTGTGAGAAATAGAACACTACTGCTATAGTCTTTAAAATAAATAAATGTGTTTTAGGTTTGTTTAACTGAAGCGAAGCATTTTATTTCCAGTAAAGTAAATTCTGAGTAACTACTTTTGATTTTAACCTAATTTCTGTATTACTAGATTTTTTTTTTATTCCTAGTCTTCGTCGGTGCGCTTTAGCGGATTCAGTACTATTATTATTTTGTTTTCCTTATTGGTTATACTAGTTTTAGTTAAATTTAATAACTAAACAGATCCCTGAACCTCTCACTTGGTAACTCCGACCCCAGTACCTATGCTCCCTAAGAGCTGCTGCTACCTGTGTTGTGTGAAGTTTATTTGGGGCTTTGTGCTACCCCTGGTCGCGATAATCTTTATTTATATCTATTTGTTATGTTTTTTTTTTTACTGCACGTGGTGGAGGTCTATTTTTTTTGGTTTGTTGATAGTTCTGTTGTTTGATACCATAACGGGTCAAATCGTCGGCGGTTTTGGCTGACGACGAAGCCCGTTACAATATAAAGGGGCTTTTGAATCGAGAAATACAAACATAACCATATTCCCTCTGTTTAGTTGTGGTTAATAGCTGCGTTATCACTTGTTTTGGCACCATTCTTTATTTTGTATTTACAAGTTGTAATTATGTACTCTATGGTCAGTCAGTTTTGCAATAAAATAGCGTTGAAAGCAAGCTAAAAACATATTTTGGTCCTCCGGTCTAGGATTTATGATCCTACGAACATTTCAATAACTGCAGTTATGTAAACGTGTGGCGTGTGACCAGTTGTCTATCGTGTATAATAATATTCTTGCCGGTTATTGAGCAAGGCCCAGCAGTCATAACCTATTGCACATTGGACACATACCAGATTATTTTGTTTGACCGCCTACAACATAAAATTTTGTTGTTTATTTTCATGCTGCTATGCATTACTAGCATATCATAACTACAACACAATGAATCTGTGACTCTGTGTAACTTGGAACTGTAATGAAGAATCCATGAAGCATCCTGTGGCTTACAACTGTTACATCAGGTACTCTTGCTCCAATTTGCCTTTCGCTTTCCATACACGACACTGGCGTTGTGACCTGGAACAGTTACGTTGCTATTATTTCCCGGAACTGTGACAACTGGCTGTTGTTTACTTCTATACTCAGTTCACTTTTAGTTGAGTTTTAGGATAAACAAAGCAAATTATAAACAAACATGTTCATTGGCTGCCGACCGCCGTGCACTGTGATCTTCCATAAGAAATAGATCTTTGTTATCTGTCGTGTACATATAAATTTACCACACCTTCACTTAATGAGAGAGTTTTATGAATAAATATCTAAAATATACAGACGTTACAAACACAATCTACGACACTATATGTTTATTACTTTAATTATGGTTAGCGGACGACACGTCCGTACAGTTGGTTCACGAGTTATTTTAACGACTGACGCACAGCTAAAAATACTAGTTTCTTGGTACACTTGCCAGTATTTAGAGACGTACGATACTCTGAAGATACCAAAAGTTTAGTTCAGTAATAATTACCACAGTAAAAATAAGTCAAAAATATCACAATCAGATATAATGTTTTATTTTTTCAAAGTATTTTTGGACGTTAACGCATCAATGGTGTGGTTACTGCGAATGTACTCTTTTGTTCGTCCATTTTCCGTTCCAGTTCATCCCATCCACGGCCGCGTGGTCCGAACCAAAGTTCCTTGTTCTATTTTGTTCCGTCCTCGCGTCGGTTTATATTTACGTCGCTTGCAGATTAGATTACGTGATGCTGGACGTGAACAGTGATAATGTCCTGCATGGTTTTCGAAACGTGGATAATTTCTTCACTACTGAACAAACTATGGTTATGTTTATAAGGCAAGAATAAAAATCTTGCATAGCAATCTTTAATGTATAAAAAAAAAAACAATATGTGTAATGAATTATCGACAGATTGTTTGGTGATTTATAAAATGTAATTTTTCCAAAACGAAGTACAAAATAATCCAGGAGGACTTTACAGTAAGTTTAATCACTCATCTTGTTGACAACTTTTTTTTTCTGCATGTAGTACCAAATTTTCATTACGTTAACATCGGAATATTTGAATACAATTGTTAGTCATGACTTGACAATTACTATTAAATTTTGAAATATACAGTAATTACACATGATGTCAATGTTTTTATCAAGTATTTGTGTAATTCTTGTTTCCCTATGTCGATAACACATACAAAATTTTCACGCAATATTGTTTTAATATATATGGCGTTGGGTGTTTCCTATGATGCCGCCTGTACACACTTTGGTCGGTTGTAAATAGTACGTCCGCGCGACGCACAAATTGAGCCAATTAGAAGCTAGCAAAGTGCAATGATATTACTTTATTTGTTTACTTCAGAACTCAACTTAGAGTGAACGGAGAATAGTCTGGAAGTGGCTTGCATCTGCCAACATGTGCGCCGATAAACTACTATATCTGCGCCGATTGGAGCGTGCGGACGACAGACTACGTCGTGCTGTAGCATTAGTGATGCAGGTACTGTCTGATGCTTCAAAAGGAAACCTATTTGTGGCAATGCGTAGAGATTTGCCACAGTTACGTGTGTGTTTTGAGAAAGATCACCTCCTGTTAGATTTAGCTTATGAAAGTAACACAGGATTTGACAGTCAAACACATGGAAAAACAAGCAATCTTTGAATAATAGTATTACCAGGTGATGGCAGAATTGGAGGCAGATAGCAGAGACAAATAAAAAAATCAACAGGATTATCAACCCCTCACGACTCTCACATCACGCATTGCATTTCCAAAAATCAGGTTTCCAACATTCTGTGGTGACATCAAGGCTTGGATCAGTTTCTCTAATCTTTTCACCACTGCAGTAGGTACACAACGTCAGTTGACAAATGTAGAACGTCTTGCATATCTTAAGTCATTGTTGTGTAGGGAACTCTTTTTAATTCAAGCACTACCCCTCAGCAATGAAAACTATGAGGTAGCATGGGTCTTACGTCATCACTTGTAAAAATACCCAATTTTTTGGAAGTCTCCCACAAATATATTCAACTGGGTGAAGCAACAGAGGTTGTGTTAGAATTGTTTGCATTTCAGTCGTCAGTCTCGCACTTGTCATTCATTCAGTTGTTGTAGAGTGTGCAATGTTAAACATCACACTTTGTTGCACTTCCTCAGGGAGCAACCAGAAGTGGATATGTCACCAGATATACAGCCAACTGCGACGAGCAGTGATGGTGGTGTCAACATGTCTGCAGCTTCACTTTCTCGTAACACTCACACCTCAAGTGTAGTTGTAGAGGTTAAAGACTCTGCCGGCCATTATCATCCTCTCCGGGCACTTCTTTATTCTGCAAGTCAGGTAAGTTAAGTTATGTGTCAGAAGCCTGGGTAACTAGAATGGGATTGTCCCGGAAGAGAGTTTCTATACCTGTGCACAGATTAGCACACACGTCCCTCGGTGTGGCAGAAGGAATAGTCACATGCTATCTCAGACTTGCTGGACTGGAATCTAAACAAGTTCATGCTGAGATGTTTGTCTTGTCTCAGATCACACAGAATCTACTGTCTTCTTCGATTGTGTCCCTGCAATGGAATCACCTGTCCCACTTAAGATAGCTGATCCCACCTTTGACAAGCCCGGACCCATCGACATGCCTCTTGGAACAGATGAACTGTATTTCCATTTGTCTTTGTGTGGGAAACGGTTGGAAGGTGAGGTAGGTACTCCCATTGCTCTGAGTAGCATTTTCAGAATGGTTGTCATGGGACCTGTTGGTCAGCGTTCAGTACCAGTTCTGTCACACTGCATCTCCCTTCAATCACTGGTTACCCCATTGAATGATTCAATGGATCGGTTTTGGCAGCTAGATAAGCAACACCTGACTACTGAGGACTTGCATTGTGAAAGTAAGTATATTATTACACACCCACTCATAAGATGAGATGGACAGGTATTTTGTGGCTTTAACATTTAGAGAAAATGCTCCTAATTTTGGAAACTCTCGAACCCATGCTTAACAGCCCCTAAACCTTGAACATTTCAATGACAACCACAGTTAAAAGTCCAATATAAAGGCCTCATGGCAGCTTATGTGGAGTCTGAACATATGAGGCATATAAGCATATATGCTGAAGAATCTGATGCAGGTGGTCTGAACTATATTCCCCACCATGCAGAACTGAAGCCTAAAGTACCTTGACTAAGCTGCTGGTAGTCTTTGATGCAACAGCAAAAGGAAATAATGGCATCTCGCATAATGATGTTCTACTGTCTGACTCAAAACTGCAGAGGGATATTGTTGAGATCCAGTTGAACCTTCACTGTCATTGCAAAGTATCAGTTAAGAATTGTGACTTATGGATTAGCGTCATCTCCCTACCTGGCTATATGTCCCTAGCTGCAACTGAAAAAGGATGACGGGAAACATTTTCCTCTGGCAGCAGCTGTTTTGGAAACAGATTTTTGTGTTTACGATGTTTTGACTGAGGCAGTTAAAGTAGACTCAGTGCTTGCTATTCAGAAGCAACTAGTTGAGCTTGTAAAGTCAGGTGGATTCCAGTTACCAACTAATAGATACCTTGCCTCAAGAAGGATAGAGATGACACAAGCCGACTGTTGGATGAAGCATCTGATGCCATTGAGAAAGTACTTGCTTTGGAGTTGAATGCCTTCCAGAATGCTTTTGGTTACATGTTTCAACGACAGGAACACAAGCCCATTAAAATAACAATGTTATCCAACTTAGCTTATATACACCACATTTTCTCACATAATCTCAGCATATTTTTTACCAAAAAATTTGGGTGTAACCATTATTAGTGGGTTTTCAAAAAAAACTTACCTTTAATATTTCTTTTGGCCTAAAATATAACTTAAATGTACACCTATTTTATGTTTACTCGTCCATAGCAAGGCCATTTCCCCAAAAATTAAGAAAAAGATTTCTGGGGTGTATAGTAAACATGGGAGAAATAAAACTAGAAAATCTTGTTAATTCACTCTTGAGCGTCACTAAGTGAAACTGGTTAAAATGATCCAGTGTAAGTAGTTTATAAAAAATATGATTCATGCTTAAAACGTTGCAACTCTCCAGAAGCCACTACGTTAGCAACAGCGCATCATCAACCAGAGAGTGTGATTCATCGTGTCGGCGATAGCTCATGTACGCACTCTGGAGGATCTAGGCCAGTGTGTCATGAAGACTGGTACCTAGATGCTTGGTTCAGCTGTCATGTCTTGTATGCGCTGTGCAGACTGGTATCTAGATGCTTGGTTCAGCCATCATGTCTTGTATGCGCTGTGCCGACTGGTATCTAAATGCTTGGTTCAGCCATCATGTCTTGTATGCGCTGTGCAGACTGGTATCTAGATGCTTGGTTCAGCCATCATGTCTTGTATGCGCTGTGCAGACTGGTACCTAGATGCTTGGTTCAGCCGTCATGTCTTGTATGCGCTGTGCAGACTGGTATCTAGATGCTTGGTTCAGCCATCATGTCTTGTATGCGCTGTGCAGACTGGTACCTAGATGCTTGGATAAGCCGTCATGT